>PVJI01005393.1:0-96997 GCA_004026765.1 Micronycteris hirsuta | reverse complement strand
AAGAAACAAGAATTCAAAAAAATGAGGAGGGACTCAGGAACCTCAGAGACATTTGTAAACGACCCAACATCCGGATCATAGGGCTGCCAGAAGGACAAGAGGAACACCAAGAAATTGAACGTATTTTTGAACAGATAATGAACGAGAACTTCCCAAATCTGGCAAAGGAAATAGGCTTCCTGGAAATCCGAGAAGCTCAAAGAACCCCAAAGAAGCAGGACCCAAAGAGGAACACACCAAGGCACATCATAATAACATTACCCAAGGTCAAGAATAAGGAAAGAATCTTACAAGCAGCAAGAGAAAAGGAGACAGTTACCTACAAAGGAATTCCCATAAGACTGTCAGCGGATTTCTCTAAGGAGGCCTTCCAAGCAAGAAGGGGTTGGAGAGAGATATTTCAAATCATGAAAAGCAAGGGCCTACAACCAAGAATAATCTATCCAGCAAAACTGTTATTTAGAATGGAAGGGCAGATAAAGTGCTTCTCAGATAAGGTCAAGTTCAAGGAGTACATCATCACACAGCCTTTACTATATGAAATGTTAAGGGGTTTTATATAAGGACTCATGAGAGAAGGCACCAAGGCCAGATCAGCTACCGGGGAACTCAGATCAGCCACAGCCAAGACACTTGTGAGGTAAGCAAGCAAAATACAACCAGAGAAACAAATTATAACCAGAGACACTGAAATTTAGAACAATCTGGCAGTAACCAGAGGGGAGGGGGAAGGGGATAATGGGGACAAGGGTATTCAGGAACTGCTATAGAGGACACATGGACAAAACCAAGGGGGAGGGTGGGAGCAAGGGAGGGAGGTGGGTTTGCCTGGGGTTGGGGGTGGGGGTAAATGCAGACAACTGTAAGTGAACAACAATAAAGTAATTTTAAAAAAATTACAAAATAAGAAAAAATAAGTAATATGATTGTAAAAAACTTAATTTTAAGTCAATTTAAAAATATTTCAAATATTGATTAATGAAACAAAAAAGGCAGAACATCAATGAAATTAATGTGTTTAAAACTCTGCTTTTCAGTAGTTGCAGTTTCCTAGTTTAAATCAATATTTACTTTCAAAGGCCTTTACTATCTAGCTCAATCCAGTTTTTTTCCATTTTAAATCATTTTTATTTTTCAATTATACTTGACATACAATATTATACTTGTTTGAGTGATCAGACATTATATTTCTTACTAAGTGATCATCTCAATAAATCTCTCACCCATCTGACACCATACACAGGAGAGACTTAAATGTAGAGGCCAAGCTCACATAGCTACTAAGTGGCAGAACTGGGGTTTCATTCTCCAGAAATCCTCACTCTTAACCCCTCTCCAGTTCTGCTTTTAGAAACCCCTAACCCTAGGGAGGAGGCACCTAAATCCAATGACCTATATAACTTGTATGTATGTGCTGGTGTTATATAGGGGAAAAGGTCCATGATTTTAATTAAATATACTACAGTTGTGTCTAAAATCCCTCCAAACTTGAGGAGCACTATGAACATCCATCTATTCACCTTCTAATGATATCAGACACCAAACGTGTTCACGGTCATTACATTTCTCCCTCTGATCAGTGTCTCCTCAACTAGAGACACTACCCCATCCGCCTCTGCCATTGAGCCCTGTCAATCCTCGCCTACCTGAGACCCGAGCTCAAGGCCCAAAGCAGGTTCTTCTACCAGAAGTCTCTATTTACTCTTTCTTCCTAACCAGTTCAAGTTCATTTTTGCACTCTACTGCTTCATACTAGCATCTAACACTTGTGTACGTATGTCTTTCCTCCTTAAACAGCCTTTAAAATTTCTGGTGTTCTTTTGTATTCTAGCTCAGGACCAAGCATAATGCCAAGAATAGCTGCACAAAATAACACAGCTGAACTGAAATAAATTATACTTAGAAACTGGTTGATGTCTGTTTCAATTTGGATATCTTCATTTAATAAATTATGTTTCCCCATAAATAACATGTAGTGGAGGAAAAGTAGCATTATACTATGGCTTTCTGATTTAGTGTTCAACTGAACCTTTATCAAATCCTGTTGGTGCCAAGGATGTATGTTTCCATAATTTAAAAATACTGCCAAATGTTTTAATTCAGTTAAAAGAAATAGAGCATTTCTGACTTCACGGATTTCATGAGTATGATGGGAACAAACTGTAACACTTTATAGACTGTTATTGAAGCAAAATACTAATACTAGTAGTTAATCCAACGATAATTCATGGATGGATGCCAAACACTGTTATATATATCTTATATGTCCTCCTTCATTTAAAACTGACAACCCCATAAAGAAGGTAATGTTTTAGAACGGTACAGTACTTGTCTAAGATCACACAGCAAGTTGGCCAAGCCAGGATTTAAATGTAGGGAGACAAACTCTGGAGCCTAGCTCTAGGGGACTCTGTTACATCAAACAAAGCTTAAAATGAGCATTAAAAATACATACAGAAAATATGACCACACCACAAAATGCTTGAGAACTAAAGGGAAAAAAAGCCATCAACAAGCGCATTGCTTACTGTGATCTTTCCCTTGCCCTGGAGACGTGCAGACACTGGCTTGAGGGGTAACAGGCATGAGAGCTTGGCGAATTGCTTTTTCCCAGCTCTGTGCTACGTCAAGTCCAACTCCAGTGGCAGCAAGAACAGGATTGTGAGAGCTGTCTCCAATGTTCTCACCAACAAAGTATACCATAGTATCAGTGATGATTTCAAAACAGTGTGGGTTGCTGCCTTGTGAAATGTTTGTGAGATCTTGTGGCGAGGATATGCGGAGAATTTCTGAAAGTGGAATTTCCTGAAGTAAAAACGAAGCATTGGAAAATATAACTTTTTATTTTTAATACACTAAACAATAAAAAATATGCATTTCTAATAAATGCTATTAATACGAACACATGTATGTGGCCCAGGGAACATACAGTCAAGTCTTGTGATAGTATCTTCCTTGAATAATTTGCATGTTCAGCAAGGCCAGAGGCAGAGCATGAAGTTTCATAACTGCCAGTGATTCCCTATCGCAGGTCCTTAGAATGTAAGGAAGGAGAGGATTTAAGAAGCCAATGGCTGCTATAGACAATACTTGTCACTTTCCAACTGTCATTAAATCAACTCAACAACTACTTTTATACTGGCTGCTGTCTGCAAGATACAAAGTGGGCAAAAGTAGGTTTACAGCTTTTTGTATGGAGGATAATACAATAATAATAATACAAGAATAAACCCTGTTTTGTGCACTCACAACTGTAAACCTACTTTTGCCCCACACTATATATCCCCAAAAGGAGAACAAAGCAGATATAATAGCAGCAAATTAGAATGTCTTATTCTGTCTATAACTGTAACAATCATTTACGTTTAGTCCACTTTCTAAGGCAAAAGAACATGTATCAATAAACCCCAACTAACTTTAAGTCATTTATTTCTAGTCTCTTTCTTACTCATACAATTGCCAAACTTGCAATCATGTTGGTGTCTGTCAGTGACACGGCAAAATGTGGAGCAAGCCAAGCAAAGAATACTGTACAAAGTAGATGAGGAGCGAAAAGCAGCCTTTGGGAACTGGGATTTAAGGTAAAGTGGAAAGTGAGAGAAACTTGTTCTGGACACGCAATGATCATGTGAGTTTCTAAACAGTAATCTAAATCATAGTACCAGAAGTAAAGCAGCAGCAACCTGACGGGCAAACCAAAACAGAAGAAACACGCACACACAAAACAGCCTTTGGTAGCAGAACTGTTGCGGGAATGAGACAGACGGGGAGGGGACAGGTACCAACAACAGGGAACTGAACAGTGACTCCTAAAGACTATTAGGCCGAGTTGTAATGGGTATATTCCAATATAACAATGAATGACTATTATTCAGCTACATTTGGAAAACACACAGTTTTAATGTACACATCTTTAAAAATGTGAAATCTTTACCTTATAATACTTTGATCCGGATTCGTTTTGAAACAGTGTTAGACATTTGCTGTCAAGTCTCCAATAATGCCTCTTTCTCTATGAAATAAAGAATATAAAACTGAAGTTCAAATAATGGTTCTTCCCAAGTACCTTTCCTTCTCATTTCTATCCATAAATTTGTACTTTTTAATATGTTTAAAATTCATGAGGTTCAAAATTCTGAAACTATAGAAGATACATAGTGAAAAGTATACTCTCACTATCACTCCTATCCTTACATATAGACATCAATACTGCTAAGTTTGGGGAATCCTTTTAGAGAACTTTATACATGAACACACAAATATGTATGTATTATACACATACAGATATGGAATTTACCTATTGGTAAATTTCTAAAAGCTGGCTTGCTGGGTCAAAAGATATATTTACATGTAACTTTGCTTGACAGTATTAAATTACCCTACATAAGATTTCACCCAATTCAAAGGTTAATCAGCAACACGAGAGTGCCTGTGTACTCACACCTTCCCAAATGCAGTATGTTATTAAACTTTTTGATGTTTGATATACTGATAAATACAAACTGGTATTCAGTGAAATTTTAAGTTGTATCTTAAGATCATGCTATGTTTAAGAGTCATTTGTATTGCCTTGTCTGTGAACTGTTCATTAGTTTCTCACGTAATAATATGTATTCAGGGTTCCTCCATGTCTTTTCATGGCTTGATAGCTCATTGCTTTTTAGTGCTGAATAATATTTCACTGTATGAATGTACCACAGTTCACTTATCACTCACCTACTCAAGACTACTTCACTGCTTCCAAGTTTTGCAATTATGAATAAAGGAAATATAAACATCCATATGCAGGTTTTTATATGGATATACATTTTCATCTTCTTATGGTAAATAGCAAGAAGTGTAATTTCTAGATCATATGCTAAGAACATTTTTAGTTTTGTAAGAAACAGCCAACCTGTCTTCCAAAGTGGCTGTACCATTTTCCATTCCCATCAGCAATGAACGAAAAGTGCCTGTTGCTCTATATCCTCACCAGCATTTGGTGGTGTCAGTGTTCTGGATTTCAACCATTTTAATAGGTGTATAGTGGTAGCTTGTTGTTTGAATTTGCATTTCCCTGATGACATATAATGTGGAGCATCTTTTCATGTGCTTATTTGCAATCTGTGCACCTTTGTTGGTGAGGTGTATGTCAAGGTCCTGTGCCAATTTTAAAAAAATTTTATCTGTCCTAGCTGGTGTGGCTCAGTGGACTGAGTGCCAGCCTGTGAATCAAAGGGTCGCTGGTTTGATTCCCAGTCAGGTCACATGCCTGGGCTGTGGGCCAGGCCCTGGTAGGGAGTGCACGAGAGGCAACCACACACTGATGTTTCTCTCCTCTTTCTCCTTCCCTTCCCCTCTCTAAAATAAATAAAATAAAATAAAAAAGGTTTTTTATCTTCATTCAAGGATATGTTTGATTTGAGAGAGAAGAGAGACATTGATGTAACAGAGAAACATCCATCAGCTGCCTCCCACGTGCACCCCAACTGGGGATCACACCTGAAACCTAGGTATGTGCCCTGACTGGGAATCAAACCTGCAACCTTTTGGTTTATGGGACAATGCTCCAACCAAATGAGCCACCTGGCCAGGGCTGGGCCCATTTTTTAAATTGTGTTGTTTTCTTACACTTGAGTTTCAAGAGTTTTTTGCTTATTTTGGAGAACAGTCTTTTATCAAATGTCTCTTGCAAATATTTTCTTCCAGTTTGGGGCTTGTCTTTCCATTCTCTTAACAATGTCTTTAGTAGAGCAGAATTTTTTCATTGTAATAAAGTACAGCTTATCAATGATTTCTTTTTTTTTTTTTAAAGATTTTATTTATTTATTTTCAGAGAAAGAAGAAGGGAGAGAGAAAGAGCAATGTATGGTTGCCTCTCACATGGCCCTCATTGGGGACCTCGCCTGCAACCCAGGCATGTGCCCCGACTGGGAATCGAACCGGGACCCTCTGGTTCCCAGCCCGCGCTCAATCCACTGAGCTACACCAGCCGGGCTCAATGATTTCTTTTATAGGTCATACATTTGGTGTTGCAAAAGGTTATGTAAAGGCCCTGGCTGGTGTGGCTCAGTGGATTGAGTGTGGGCTGGGAACCAAGCGGTCCCGGTTCGATTCCCAGTCAGGGCACATGCCTGGGTTGCAGGCCAGGTCCCCAGTGGGGGCCACGTGAGGGGCAACCACACATTGCTGTTTCTCTCCCTCTCTTTCTCCTTCCCCTCTCTCTAAAAATAAATCAATAAAATCTTAAAAAAAAAAAAAAAAAGTTATGCAAAGGGTCTATCCTTAGACCTTTTTTGACTCTACTGCTACACCAGTTCACAATACATTAAATATTCTGCCTTTTAAAAATCTTTACAAATATATATATCTGATTTTCATTTTGATTTAAAAATGAACAATAAAGGACATAACAAAGTTTCACTACCGCATTTAAATGCCTGTGATTACTGACCAAGGTGTCCCTGCTGGTGTAATGGACCATCCATCCTTCCTTCACCATGGTGCTGCTCTTCCTCTTTGTGTGCTTGATGGACTGGACGACCCTCATCAGTGGAATATTATTGCTTGTTGAAGGACTAAAAAATATTTAATATTTATGATAAATATTGATAATTACAACTTTAAAAATCATATATACATACTGTAACTTAAGCCTGTTTAAAGATAATGAGCTAAAATTTTTCAAAATATCTCAGGAAGACAAACAACGGCTTCAGGAAATAAATTTATTGCTATGCTGATACACAGGTGATCTATGAAAGATTAAGATAACACTGTAAATCCTCATTATTTGCCATAAATATTTCTGGAGGTCACAAGACATAAGGAAACACTGAATAGAGCAGAAAGAATCCTCCCCAGTTAGATCTGGAGCCTGGGAGAGAGTCCCACTGGGGACTGCTGTTGAGAAAGCTGTCCCAGGCAGCATGATTAAATTAGTAAATTCACAACCAGGCAAAAGCAAGTATACCTCAAATTCTCATGGTTGGAAAGTCAAACTCTATTGTTTATGTTGACACCAAAAAGTACTTCTGGTAGAAAATATTGAAAAGAGACTTATTTACAGATATTAAGAACGTAAATAATGTAGTAAGTCCCAACGGGTTACAGTGAAACATAGGTCAGTAACAGTGTAGCTGCAGAAAAAGAGCGATTTGGGGGGTGTGTATAAAAAACACTGCTTTTGAATTTCAGTCTCGAACAGTTAAATGCTTTCTCTTAAACTTATGAAGTATTCATGCTCAGGAAGCCTAGTTTTCTCAATAGTCTCCAAACTGGGTAAACAAGTTTTAGTTAATAACAATATGATAATAAGACCTCTAATTTAAGGATATGTCAAACTGAGTAAACAACAACTCTGCCATGTGAGACTGATAAATGACCCATTTCTCTTAAATTCATCTTTGTTGATGATGAAAAACAAAATCTGCCAAAATGTTAATATTCTATTATGAAGTAGTATATCCTATGGGGCTGTATATACAAAATTCAGAATTTCCAGTACCATATGGGATATTTAGAAGTTTTATAATCAAATACCATTTTAATAAAGTGCTAAAAGTCACATTAATTGTGCATATGAAAACTGCCCCCACACTCGTCACCATCATCTTCGTTTAACCTTCTCAGGTGTACTCCTGCCATGTTTCTAACACCGGGTAACCTGCCAATGGAAAGGCTGTGTGGAGCTGGTGGCTTTAACCGGTAGTTCAATTCTGGCACCTTACAGGAGCTGTTCCACAGCTAGATTTCACATCTAGACTGTATTTAAATAAAGCATTTTTCTCTTTAAAAGAAAAACAGAATTATCATACCTTTACATCTTGAGTGGATGGCAAGAATGATAATTTATTCAGAAATATGTGGTGCATGTAAAAGAATTAGCCACAATTTAATTAGATTTTAAATTACATTTTTGGTTCTACTTAAAGAGATGTGCCTTTTTCCTCATTAATGAAGCTCCTGGACCAACTTTGCATTTGGAAGTACAAGAGCTTGCAACACCTAAATGTGTATTACCTGATTGTTTTAACAGCTTCTTCATCTCTTTCCACATCAAGATCAGATGGATCCAGGAAGAACATTTTATCTTCTGGGGGAGATGGTTCTTCTGTATCGTCCAAGCCCCTACTGCCATCACTGTTCATGTCACTGCTGTCAATATCCATCGGCATATCTGTGTCTGTTCCCAGACTGGAAGGTTCTGGAAAAGTTTTAAATGGACTTCAGAGTATTATACTAATGAGATACCAATACATCTAAACAGAGACATTATATTAAATATGAAAGAAAGTTTTAAAACTCTTAAATGAAAAGATAGGAAATATCTTTATAATTTAGGATGAAGAAATATTTCTTAAGATAAAAAATGCATAAACCATAAGCAATAAAAGCAATTTATTTGATTATATTAGAATTTTAAATTTCTATAAAACACAAAATACTAGAAGCAAAGTAAAAGATTTACCCACTTCTATTATACTTGTGGCCAACTGACTTTCTACAAGGGTCTAAGGCAATTCAGTATAAAAAGAATAAACAGTCTTTTCAAGAAATGGTACTAGGACAACTGGAAAGCTACATGTAAAAAAAGTGAAACTGGACCCCTTCCTTAATAAAATACAAAAATGAACTTAAAGCAGATCAAGACCTACATGTAAGAGCTAAACCTACAAAACTCTTAAAAGAAAACATAAGGGTAAATCTTTGTGGCCACGGGTTAGGCAAAGCCTTCTTAGATATCTATGGCACCAAAAACATAAGTGACACAAGAAAAAAATAAATAAACTGAACTTCATCAAAATTAAAAACTTGTGTCCTGCAAATGATACCTCAAGAAAGCAAAAAGTCAGCCTACAGAATGAAAGTATGTGCAAATCATATTATCAATTAAGGAATTTATATCTGGACTATTTAAAGAACTCATACAATCAATAATTAAAAAATAAATAACCTAGGTAAATGGGCAAAATATCACAATATTTTGCCAAAGCAGATGTAATAATGACCAGTAAGTACATGAAAAGTTGCGCACTATCAATTAGCCATCGGGGAAATGCAAATCAAAACCACAATGAGGTATCACTTCACGCTCACTCGGATAGCAATAATCAAAATAACACAGTAACAAGAGGTGGCAAGGATGCAGAGAAATTAGAACCTTACACACTGCTGCTGGGAATGTTAGATAGTACAGCTGCTTCGGAAAATAGCTGGGCAGTCCTCCAAATGTTAAACACAGAGTATGACTCAACAATTCCACTACTAGGTATCTACCCAAGTGAAATGAAAACACATGTCCACAGAAATTATGCTCAAATGTTCAGAGCAGTATTATTCATAATGAACTCAAAGTGGATACAACTCAAATGTTCACTGACTGGTGAATGGGCAAGTAAAATGTAGTATTTTCATGCAGAGGAATATTATTTGTCTATAAAAATATGTTACAATGTGGCTAAACCTTGAAAACATCATGCTAAGTGAAAGAAACCAGTCACAAAAGACTACATATTGTATGATTCCATTTATATGAAATGTCTAGAATAGACAAACCCATAAAGATAGAAATATGATCAGTGCTTGCCAGGGGCTAGGAGGGAAAAGTGGATGGGAAATGACCACCAATGGGTATGGTGTTTTTTTCTGGGCGAGGAAAATGTTCTAATACTAGATTGTAGTGACGGCCGTGTAACTTTGTGAATAAACTAAGTGGGTGAATTGTAATATATACAAGTTATACCTCAATAAAGCTGCTTAAAAAATAATAAGCCTGCAACTGAGTTTGTATCATATATAACTGACAAAGAATTAGAATTATCAACAATTTCTGCAAATCAATAATAATATACAAACAAAATAATGGACAAAACTTGTGAACAGGCAATTTGTAGTGGAAAAACTCCTAAATCACCAGTAAACATTTGAAAGGCACTCAAATTCATTAGTAATCAGATAAATATACATTAAAATAAATGTAAATAGTATTTCATATCCATATGCCAATAAGTATAAAAGTACAAAAATACATGAAAAGACTTTAGTAATGTAGAAAAACAAGAAAACCAATCATGCTCTGTCAATGATGTTAAACAGCAACCACAAAAAACGTACCTTAAGAGAAAATGATAAACTCTTAAGGAGTAATAATTTCTATCCCATATGCTTTTTGTCCTACGGAACTACTTACATTCAATTTTCACCAGTCATGGAAATGTTAAAGAAAAACTATGCTGAACATTTAAACTCATTACTCCATCCTTCCAAAAAAAGCTAATCACTTTGATTAATATAATCTTGAAAAGGGAAAAAAATGCCAAAGAAGGAGAAATGTTTAGCTAATGATTATTTAATGGAGAAAGAGATAGTGAAGCTATACAATATGTTCTAATAACTATGGACTAAGAAGTCACATCATATGGGTTCAAATCCCAACTCTATCACTTACTGGCTGTATTTTTCTTTGTGCCTAAGTTAACTCATCTGTAAGTATTTACCCCAAAGAGTTGTTCTTAAGTGTAAATTTCATTATGTGTAATGAGTTTAGAACATTCCTGGCATATAGAAAGCAGTCAATAAATGTTAAAACTATGAAATAGTTCTAGGAATAACAACAGGGTTTTAAACTGTCTTTTTACATCTAAAGATGAAAGGAGATATCCAGCACTATTTGCTATATTAGACTATAAAGTAGTAGGTGGCTAATGGGAAGATGGGAAAGGATAATTAGTAATAAAAGTATATTATTACTGATCTCTGTATTTTGCTTGATTATTAAATCAGAAAAAAAGTCGAAGTCAAATAACAAAATACGTAAATATAACACCATACAAAGATAATACAAAAAAGAATTGTGACTTTTTTTAATCTTTTATGAAAATTAAGAGAAAGAATTTTACCTCCATTGAAAGTAACCTCTCCAAGGCAGTCTCTTGGTACTTTTGATGCACAGCGTTTATGGCAGTTGAATTTGCAATCTAAAATCAAATATTCAGCTTATTAATTTATGTCAAAAGTCAGGCAATATCAGATATGATTAAAGACTTTCTTTAAATCATTCATAAACTGGGTACTAGAAATGACAATGAAGATCAAGTTTTCCTCTACTAAGAACTCAGGTCTTGGACTAAAGGTCTAGTTTCAAATTCTAAGGCCCCCTCTTAACAGTTATTTTAACTCCTCTGGGCTCAGTTTCTTTACCTGTAAATGAAGTTAAAATGTTGCTGGCAAGTTTGTTTCCTTCCCTTAACCCACATTCATCTTGCCAAAGAGCCCTGAAAGGTTTCTCAGGCTGATTCAATTCCTTTCCAATACATGTTAGGCCTTACTTACAATGTCTATTTATTAGGACCTAGCGCATACGCAGAAAAAGAGACTGAGGTCCCACAACCAGTTACTAGGATTTAGTGTGGGCTTTCCCATACGACCTCGTAAGGAAGGGCTGAGCTGCTCATGTACAAGGTATTCCACTAACACGTAATGGTTCTTTTCAGCCTGCAAGAACCTCTGATTGATAGCATCGCAAATCACTGTCCCTTAGACTATGGTCCCCAGACCAGCAGGAAAGACACTGCTGTAAACTGCTAACACCACCTTTGAAATACATCTACCAGCAATAACCGGGTAAAAAAGTAATGTCAGACCCTGACTTATAAGAAAAAAACCCATCAAATTAATAATTTGGTGGATAATAAAACTTGCATCATATAACGTTATCTTTTTAAATGAGAGGCCTTGGAAAAATGCATACATATTAGTATCTTGCATATATCTTAAATAATTCATTTGTTTATCTCATAAGTTTTACAAATTGTAAGGTTCCCATTTTCCTTGTTTGCAAATGATAAGGTTTCCACTTTCCCTTTGAAAATGTACAGGGAAACTTGTGGCCCATCTGCAGCAAATATGTAAGTTCTAATGGCAAGCATTTTTATTTCTCTGTACTCCTACTCATGTTTTATCAATTTATGCTTTCTTATATTTTATATATGCTCTCAAGTTGCCTTATAGTTTTAATATAACAAAGTAAAAAATAAACAGCTGACTGAGTTGTTCTTAGAATTGTATTGTTTTCTCAAATAATCCAGCATTACTGTTTTATCTTAAAGACTAAATTATTTTTTCATTGTTAGCTTTCAGTGTATGAAAATTACAACTGTTTTTAAGCATTTTAATTCATATTATAAAACTACAAGAGTCACTGAAGTATTTTCTGATTAATTTTGATTGATAAGGTAACTATAACCAATATAATCACAAAACATTATTCTTTTAGAGCTCTAAGAAATTAAACTAATAACCCAGTGACAGTTAACTGGTTTTACTTCAAAATTCATTAATCTACATATTTATTTTAGTTCCTCTACAAAATATTGTACTTTTCTGCATATGGTTTTAGAACGTTTCTGTTGTACTCAGCAGAGCAGCACTATTTTACTACATTCAGCAAGATTATCTGTTGGCTGGAATTAGTACATCTGTTATTAATGTTCCTTCCCAAAACATTCCTTAGTGGCTGCTTGCCAGTATACTTCAGTGTTGATATTTTAAAGTAGTGACATATATTAACTCATATTCAAAAGTAAGCTGTTGAAATAAAATCTCAACATGTAATTAGGCCTGCCAGATAGTTATGAGATACTTGACAACAAACGCACAACCTATTCTCTGTCTGGTGTCCCCAATGCTGTCACATTCTTACACATTTAAGTTAAATTTGTATACGATTATTTGATTTTGCATTGTGAACAGGATTCATTGTTGCAAAGACCTCATATATAATGTTTTCTTTAGATAAAACCAGTTTTTTCAATTCCACAAATACTTTTACTATGTAAAAAAGGATGGGACCAAAACTGTTAAAATAATCACATGAAAAATAAGTATGTAAGATTATAGAAAGGTAACACCATATCCTGTCTTAATAACTAATAATACATTTAAATTCTCTGTTTTGGTTTTCATGCTGTTGTACAGCAATGCTGAGAAGATGAGATTTAAAACATATAAAATCATCTTTAAAAAGCATAAAAACAGTATATACGATAGGAAAAATTATTCCATTATTCTATCAAAAACCTAGTTCATTAAAAGATATTTCTGAAGTACTGTTACAGTGTTTTGGGTTAGTATCCATATATGGGTGATCCCTATCATAAGTGGCTTCTACTATCTTCTACCTATTTTGGGAATGACAGTTTTCGAACAGCTCTCTTAGCTACACAATTTAAAACAAAAATAACAAAACCCTTGTAATGTGTGTGTATCTTTAATGGAAAAGAGAAAGCATTATTTTCTATCTTAGGTAGTATCTGATGTTGGAATCAGTAAGTCTTAATTAAGCTCAAATATCAACTTACCTGCCTACTAACTAACTCTTCGGTATTACCAAGTATTAAGCAGCAATACCTCAGATATCCAAATTCTAGTTTTTCTGTTTATATTCTATTTCTTTAGTATAGTTCCTGGTACATAGTACATATTGAAAACAACAGTAGCTGTTAATAAATGTTTCTGTCTGTGGGTATCTTTTTAAGTTATCAACTACAAAACCAATTTCTTTGCTTAATACTTCTAAATATAAATATTGGGTTGGCCAAAAAGTCAGTACAGTTTTTCCATAAAATAAAAGGCATGTTTTTCATTTTCACCAACAACTTTATTCATGTAGATAGTTGGAGTATGTTGGCTATCTCCCATGTGGTATAACATTGATGCTTCTCAATTAATGTCTTGATTTGATCACTATCAACTTCAACTGGTTTACCTGACCGTGGAGCACAGTCCAGAGAGAAACCTCCAGCACGAACTTCGCAAACCACCTCTGTCACATTCAATCAGTCACAGCACCTTCTCCATACACTGCACAAATCTTTTTTTGCATTTCAGTTGCATTTTTACTTTTCTTAAAATAATAAAGCATAATACGCTAAAAATGTTGCATATTTTCTTCCATCTTCAATATTAAAATAGTTACACAAAAATTCACTAATTTTTATTAAGTTTTTTTAAATGCACACTGATATGACAGCTGTCACAATACAATCTAACAATATTGTTTCAAATGAAGTCAAAGACAACTAAGTGCTACTAGAGCCATTTACGGGAAAAAAAACCAAATGAACTTTTTGACCAACCCAATATTTGAAACCCACATTTGCTAACAAAAAGTTATACATTTTAATTAAGAAAAACATCCAATCCTACCTTTACACTGCATTCCTTGGCGAAAGAGGCCTTTCAGTAGCCGCTTGCAGTACTGACATATTGTGGGACGGGTGTAAGAGTGGACAGCAAAGGTGTGCGGGACTTTCACTCTGCACATCACCATCTTTTCCATCCAGATCGGGCGGCCGCTCCAAGAAGGAATTCTCTTACTTGGTTCTTGGTGAACATGTGACTGAAACACATGTAACTTCCATAAGTCAATATTAAAAACAAAATATTAAGAGCAGGGCTTGACCACAAATGTCATTTTTTTCAAACACTACAGCCAAAAATCTAAAAATGTGGATCTCAGCAGTTTCTTTTGGAAGCGTAACTTACCAACCTTTGAATGAGAAGAGTGCAAACTTTTTTTTTGTTATTTATGATTTTTAAAAAAGGATATTTTCATCCTCATATACGTACACCATTGGTTAGCTATTATATGCCGGGCACATAGGGCATTTTTCAAATAAGAAACAAAGGGCTTAAAATCAATTTATAACAGATGTTCAAATTCCTCCAAAACCTTACCAAGGAATTAATCACAGAAAAAGTAAATAAATTCAGAAAGTGTTACTGCTGTTCATATTAAATTACTGAGCGCAATGTCTGAAAATATTTCATAACAAGTTAGTTTTTCAAATTTATTTTAAAAAAGACTAAAATATGTATGTAAAAATTTAAGTCTAATTAACGATGATGATACAAACAGTGGCAGAGTCAAGACTAGCTAAAGCAACTTTACCCCCAGTGATTATGCTTTAAAAAGTTCCTTGACATTTTAAATGTGTTCCAGTTATTCAGTCTTTTCCTTTTTTTGAGCAAGTAAAACAATTAAAGAAGGCACTGATTGAAAATTTTTGTGTAACCTGAGGGATAAGTGTTTTTTGCAACTACGGCTCTTTCTATATATACAAAAAGAGTAATTAAATTATATGTGAGTTGAATGTGGCTTGTCCCAGTCATTCCATCTTCGTTGATTCCTATAGGCCAGGCCAAATACTATGTACAGGGAATACAAAAATAAATATAGTCCATGTTTTCAAGCACAAAATCCAAATACCTATCTAGCTGAAATACAGATTTTACTGTAGCTGCATGCATCTTCACTGTTAGAACTGAAGTCCTGAGATTTTTTTCATAAATACTTGCCCTAGGACACATTTACTGATTTTAGAGAGAAAAGAAAGGAAAGGGAGAGAGGGAGACACTGGTGTGAGAGAGACAGATCAATCAGCTGCCTCCCATGCACACCCAATCCAACTGACTGCCTCCTACACACTTCATCTGGGGAATCAAACGCACAATCTAGGTGTGTGCCTTGACCTGGAATTGAATCTGTGACCTTACCAGTGTCACGAGATGACACTGCATCCAACCAAGACATACAGGCCAGGGCTAGGTTCTGAGATCTTTCATATGCTGTCTGTAACTAATAATGTCTGTACCCTCATAAAAGTTGAGCCATTCTACATTGATATGTCAACCAACGGAAGGAAATGCAGCCAGAAGAACAAATAGAGGAGTATGAGAGAGAAATAAAATGAGGAGATGGGGGAAAAAAGATTTTTTGAAGAAAGTAGGAAGAAGGAAAAGAAGAAAAAAAGAAAAGGACAGATGAATGGAGAAAAGCACTATAAAGAGAATAAAATATAGCCTCTGATGGTAAGTTTTCAATAACGTGTAGTGATAAATTTTCTAAAATAAATTATGAAGTAGTTAAGAAAAGTAAGAACGGAATGTTAAACCCAAACAAAACTTGTATGCTCTATGTGTATAAGGTGCCCCGCTCCAGTGTGGCACACCCTTCATCCACGCTGCCTGCCATGTACGGAGCATCTGCAGCAAAAGAAACACCGCAGTGATTCTGCAAAGCTAACAAAGAAGCCAGTGGGAAGCAGAAACAGATGTTTTAGGCCTTTGTTCATTCCTGGCTTCCTATTCTAGTGGTGACTCAACACTCTGTCTCTTGCTTCTGCTTCTACCACTTTTAGTGTGTCTCAAGTTTAAAACATACAAGATAGAATAAGACTAATGCAGCCAGTCACCATCAAATATACATGATATCTCTATAAGGAAGAACATTCCTAACAGATCCCTTCATATACCAATAGCCAGTCAGTGACTGCCTTTTTTCAGGGATCCTGTTGGGACTGGGGTATTTGGGACATGGTACAAAACATGTGTACAAAGACTGCCACAGCATGAAGTCTGGCACATGACAACTTAGGAGGCACTTACTGTGTAGCCACTTGGAAATTAGTTCCTCTTTATTTTTGGTTCAGATTTGAGGTTTGTCCCTTCTCGTCAATGCCATCTCCTCTGTTCCTCTAGAGTGCCCTCTTTTCCCACTCTCCCTTCCCCGATTCTCCTCCCTGAGCTCTTCTCTTACTGTCCTTCCTTTCAGAGCATGCATGCAAGGACTGACATTCCACTCTACAGTTTCTACTTACTCTACAATACTCTGCACAATATGACCCATTCAAACCTGTCACTCTACTTCTTATACTTCCCTATGAAATTTTCATCTTCAGGATAAAATATAAACTAATGAATTAAAACATAATGCCTTCTTCATCTGCTCTGTTCCTGTATTTCCTATCTACTAATATCCAACTACTGGTAGCCAGCATACCAAAATCATTGTAGGGGTCTTAAAAGAACATGTCTACCTTACAGTCCACATTCCCAGCTGAATTTCCTATGTTCATGTATAAAATGTGCTAACTTTGCTATTACCAGTCTTTCCCCACGCTCTTGCATATGTTTATAACTCACTGTTCTCAGTTCCTTATGTGACAGGAATCTTCCACATTAAGGCTAAACGATATGGAGATATGGGATATTTTGTGAAAGAATTTCAGAAGATTTTATTCTGCTGCCTCAGTTTACAAAATCTTGTGACTAGGAAATCAAGAAAACAGCCCAAAGGCTTGACTTTATCATTAACTTATAGAAGAACAAAGGTTTTATAGAAGCAACTAAGTAAGACTGGGTCTATGAATGGAAATCATTTTAAGTACTATCAAATGAACAAGAAAGTTGTTTCTTTCTTCCCTGATCTACTACCTTTACACTTGAGGGACACAATATATAAAAAAACCCCACTGATTTAAAAATAATCAGTTCCGCATTAAATTCTAATATTACTTCCTAATTTGTTCTATGACTTCCCTGAAGTCACTTGACCATTCTGAGCCTCAACATTCTCACGGTAAATAGATGTACTGACTGATATAGCCCACTGGATCTCACTGAGGATCACTGGGGTCACTCACTCACTCATTCATGCATCACTGAGTATACCTACTGAGTACCAGGTATTGTGCTGTGGGTATGGTGGGGCACCCAAAGACATGACACTGCTTTCTTTAAACAGATCATAAATCTCTTGAGGACAACCCCGTATACAAGCACTATACATACCATTAGGAGTTTTCAAAAGTACTATGGCATTCAGGAAATATAATAACTTCTAGATAAGAGGAAAATCAGGAAAGGTAGCTATTGATCTAGGTCTGGAAAAAACATGTAGAGTAGAGAAGAGCAAAAGTAGAAAGAGCAAGGATGTGTTCAGGGAATGTTCGATAGTACAGATGTCAATAACATAGAATATATAGAGGCTTTCTGATAGGGAGTTGTGTATCATGTAGTGCAGTAAGAAGGTCCAGATGTAATATGTAACATGAAGTAAAGTATGGAGACCAGAAGTTGGGATACTGGTTAACATGTTAAGCTTGGCGTCAGTCCCTGGGGACTGATAGTGAACTTTCCCTTCAGGCGGTGTCAGTCCCGAGGGACTGACAGTGGACTTCTCGTTTGGGCGACATAGGTGTGTGGGACCGGCGGTATTAAAATTAAAAAATAAATGTTAAAATTTAATGAAGTTTTGCACTGGCCGCACCATTGTACACCTATTTATACTCTAACTCAACACCCGTTGAGTGTTTGCTGGCCCGCTGCCTGAATGGAAAGCCCAGCCAAATCGGCTCCATGCTTAACATGGTTAAGAGGTAATGCAGTGAGGTCCAAGTGATAATGTGAATCCAAAGCATACAAAATGCAGTTCATTACTATTGGTAAGCCCTGTCTCCATAACACATTCTAAGTTTCTTAATTGTAGGAATCTCTTTATTCTTTAGTATAAAACTTATGTTCTAAAATGATGTCATATATACTGCACAACATAAGGAATAACTAGTACACTGCTGTTCTATTACCTCAGAATACGTACCTCTTCAGTGGGAAGAGCTACATATTCAGTTTGTAGGGGTCTTGGGACTGAGAGACCAGGTCCTGGCAGAGACACATTTGACAGACGCCTCTTTCTTACTCCACTGCAGTTATTTGGAATCTTGAAGGCACATCGTTTATGATAATTTAATCCACAGCCTAAATGTATTTTAAAAATTAAATAACAAAGTAGATTAAAAAACATTTTTACTTTATGTTACATAAAAAAAAAAACAGGTGCCTCTTTTATTTATTTTCTCTGGCAGCAATAGTTACCCTAATTAAGAACCCAGATGACAGGCTAAATTAAACCTAACAAATTCAAGAACAGAAATGTGTAAGGTTTATTTAGAAGGGTTAAGTTAGAGTGGTAGTTCTTGAATGGTGGTCAAGTATGGTATCACCTGAAAATCTGTTAGAAATGTCAATTACCTGGCTCTACTCTACGCCTACTAAATCAGAAACTCTGGGGACAGGGCCCACCAAAGAGGTTTTAACAAGTCCTCCAGGTGATTCTGATGCACAGTAAAGTATGAGAAGTGCCAGCTTCAAGCAGTTCAACGAAGTATGACCTGTGGACCAAACCCTTCCCATGGCATGTATAAATTATATGAAATTCAAATTTCAGTGTTCATACAGAATTTTATTAGAATACAGCGTACTCATCTTCCACATTATAACAGCAGCATTAAGTAGTATTGGCAGAGACCATATGTGGTCAGCAAAACTTAAAATATTTACTCTGGCTCTTTACAAAAAAAATTTTGTTGACTCTTCACCTTTGAGTTTCCTTTTTTACTTTTTTCTTTTAAATCCTCACTGAAGGATATATTTACTGATTTGAGAGAGAGGAAGAGAAAAACATCGATGTGAGAAACATTCATCAGTTGCCTCCCACATGTGCCCAGATTAGGGATCGAACCTGCAACCTTTTGGGCGTGCAAGACGACACTCCAACCAAATGAGCTCCCTGGCCAGGGCACCTTAGAGTTTCTTAAACAGAAATCTGCACCTCATCCCATTCCCTAGCAATTCTAATTTAGAACAACTTTGTTGTTGCATATAAAAGACTAATGCTTCCTTTAAGAAAAAGGAAATTAATATTTCTTGAGCCACAGAGTAGCAACAAGTATTTTACCCATATTACCTCATTTAACCATTTACTCTTCATGATACCAGAGAAGTATACTTTACAGAGAAATGATCCTCAGAGAGGTTTAGTAAGCTGCCCAAGAATATGACCAAGAAGGTGACAGAGGAAGGACCAGAATCTAGAGGTCTCCAATTCTAAACCTGGCTTACTTTCTAGTCACCAACTAGTGATCTTATTCTTTCATTGATGATAAGACAATGCAAATGTGAAATCCTATGTTGAATGACACAAAATTTAGAACACATACCTTCACATTTCAGTCCCTGACGTACCAGTCCCCAGAGCATCTCACCACAATAATCACAAAAAGTAGGAGCTTTGTAAGAATGTACATAGAGAGTATGTGGACGAATCTGGAAATCTTCTACTGTGGCCAAAGCTTTTTAAAAAGAAAAATATTAAAATAAACCTTTTTATATTTGTAATTACTATGAACTTAGGAACATTGATCATGATAATTTTTTCTCTGAAAGTTTCATCTGATGATAAACATAAAATTATTTCGGCATTTACCATTGTGGTTTTTAAATTCTATCTTAGGAAGTTTATTAGCTTCAATTCCAGCTCCAAAAGCAAGTCTGTAGGTAGATATTTTGACCTCCAAAAGCATTTTTTTCGTAATGACAAGGCTGGATTGCAAATAGTCATTAGGTCTATTTTAGCCAATTAGAAGGCTAAAGTAAGTAAGTAAGTAAATAAATAGAATTGTGGAACCTGACCTCAATTTATAGCAGTATTCCTGTGAGAAAGGTACTCAGTTCTAACTTAAGCTCTCAGGGTGTGCTCTGTCTGCTCTCCACAATCCTAGTGGTTAAGAAAGAGTCTCCTCTCCCCTCTGTAAGCCACTGACCAGTAGACACATCTACCAATAGACATCATCTCATCTGCACCACAAGTCATTAGTATCCACAGTGGCCTGATGAAGGGTCTGTAACAAAGAAGGAATGGATGTGAGCGTGACCTCTAGGGAGGACAGAGAGTGATGCACCTCCAAAGTGAAGAGGAAGACAAGGACTGAGAAGTATATCGATGTTTGGGATTGTGGTACAGCAGATGAGTGATCGATGTAGGTGCTAGATCAATGGGAAGGACCAGGGACTCATAAGGAAAAGAGATGGTCAAAAAGGATCTCAAGAACAGGCTGCAAAAATGAATTTGAGAGAGGTAAAACTCATGGTAGGGCCTGGACTCTTGGCTGGCTTTCCTTTCTTTTCTTCTCTTCCCTCTCCTCCGTCTCTTCTTCCCCCCCCCCTTCTTCTCGCTCTTTTAGTCTCTCTCCCTCTAAGTCCCTGCCAAACAAGGAGTTTTGCATGCCTACTATCTGCATTCTTTGTTCCTTTACAATCCTCACTAATAATCCCGTCCATCTTTTATTGGATGCTATCTGAAATTCAGGAGCTAAGGAACAATGAATGGCAAGAATGGGTGAGACAAGGAAAGAAGAGTGGTAAGAAAATGTCCACTGAGAACAACAAGAAGCATGACTTAAGTCGGAAACAACCAGTTGTTGCCTCTTCCGCATCTTCATTACCTCCCTCTCTCTTTTTTTCCTGATTTTCTTTTCTGAACCTCAATTCTCTTCTTTTATACTCTTTACAAAAATGGAGAAAGGAGAACAGAATTTTAGTGTAATTATTTTATTTCTTTGATTCAATTCCCCTTCTAGTTCAACTGATAATCCCCTTAGCTTAATAACACTCAAATAAGTTAATTCAGGGTTTATTTTCCTACGTTCTCATCTGTGATATAATTTTTCTGAAAGCAAAAATCACATGATAACCATTATTATAGATGAAAAAAGTCAGCAACTATAGTACAAAGTATAATTGAATTTAGCACTTAGTACAAAAAATAAGGCTTGTTGAAAAAAAAAAAGGCAACAAAATTAAAGAAACTATTTACTTACCTGAAAGAACAACTTCTACTAGGTCTCCTTCATGTATTTCATCTGCCGAGGTAATGAGCTGCAAAATATTTTCTGAATTCATGTCATGGCGAAAGAGAAGAATTTTGTCATACATGCCAAAGAATCCACACTCTGGAAACTGCGGGAAAATAGTCTTATATCAGTATAACTATAGCTTTCTACGTTTATAAGTAAATGTCTCAATCTCACAAAAGAATTTTAAATGTAGTTTTTAGCTTAACACTATTTGCTAACAATTTTACTAATATCTAAAAGATTGATCATGTACTCTATTCAAGCATCCTGGTTAATTTCCAAGTTCAAAATAAAAAAGCAAACTTAGATATAACCACTGATTATCTTAAAATACATGTCTCTTAGAAATACAGGATTTCTTATTCAGTTACAGAAGGAGAATATACGTTTGAACTCATTGCTACTCTATCTTACTACATAGCCTGAAAGGAAAGCAGTTTGTCCTCTCCTCTAGAACTCGTTTCCTACATGGTTAGTTATTTGCCATGTGCAGTTACTTAAATTTAAGTTAACTAAAATTAAATTAAATTAGAAGTTGAGTTCCTCAGTCACACTAGCTACATTACATGTGCTCAACAGCCACCTTAGCTACTGGCTATCTGTAGGGTGAGTGGAGGCAGTCTGGCTTCCTCACCCAGGTGTCTGGGTAACTAAGGGAAGCAGTGCTCCCATGGCCTTGGAGGGGCCTGATAAGTAGTGTTCTCATAGCCTTGAGACCGGGTCTGATAAACGTTCCCATAACATGACCTGGGCTCGCATGCACAGAATTATGTTATGTAATGTTCTGGCAGTTTTCCGGCTTTGTTCTCCTCCAGTACTTAAACAAGTAGGGACTTCTCACTAGTTAGACACATGCAAGGGGACGGGTGCCACGATGGGTGCCATGCTGGGGAGTAAGGCCCATGACATGTACCACACAGAAACACGCAGAAGGACACGCAGCTTGTAGCGTGTGTGGCTCACCCACCCATGAATAAAGGTATGCCAGACATCCCAATGGCTCCATGAATATTATTCCAACTGCACAAATACTATGGACCTGCCGGGCCTTGAATGGTTGCCAACACAGTACCATTTTGAACAGTGCAGATATAGAACATTTCCGTCATCACAGTAAAATGAATAGTGCTGGTAGGTCAACAATTCCAAAACCACAGACACAAAAGCTCCAACAATCCAGTATTTTTGCTAAATGCATTGATAGTCTCTAGCATTTATCTAATATTTTCTTTAATCTAGTCACTGTAATTACAAATACATGATTCATTACGGCACCTTAAAAAAACAACAACAAAAACCTTTGGCCAGAACAGCAGACTTGCAGATCTGTTTACATTTGCCCTAAGTATATTATTTCAGTGCATCTGTATCTTGTGACTACAGTGTTCAGACACTTTGGGGATTAGTATCCCAAGGACTAAAATATGAAGGTATGTGTTCTAAAATTGTTTATAGTTAATAAAATTATTTAAGAGAAAATTTTAAGTACTTTTTTTATGAAATAATTATGTTTAAATTTTAAATCAATTTTTAAAATAGACCATCTGCCTTGGGAAATGCTGCTCTAGATATTTCAAGTTTATTTAATCTTAGAATTGTACACTCTCATTTTGGCTCCTCACAGAATACCCTTTAATAAGCTATACAGTATGTCACTGGCCTGAACTGAATGGCATGATACGGAGTACTCACACTGAACTTAATGCAAGGATGTTGCTGAGGATATGGCTCGCCTATTTGATATGGCAGCCCTTTGTGAGGACCCATATAAGAAATTTCTCTGGTTTTATAATATGAAGAATTTGATCAGGTAACTAATCATGTTTTCTTATTTACTTTGCCCACAGCAAAAGCAAAGCCAAATCTGTGGCCCACTTCTAGAATCAGGCTAGGTAGGATCTCATGGCGTGTGTTATAGGTACAGATACCAACCTTGCCTTGTCTTAGTTTCTGACCTTAATTTTCTCATTAAAAACTCCTGTCTATGTCTCCAAAAATGTGTAAATTTTTTTGAATAAGTTAAATTTTTTTAAAGATTTTATTTATTTATTTTTAGAGAGAGAGGAAGGGAAGGAGAAAGAGAGAGAAAGATCAATGTGTGGTTGCCTCTCATGGTGCCCCTACTGGGGACCTGGCCTGCAACCCAGGCATGTACCCTGACTGGGAATCGAACCAGCAACCCTATGGTTTGCAGGCTGGCACTCAATCCACTGAGCCACACCAGCCAGGGCTGAATAAGTTAAATTTTAAAAATTGAAAACAATGACTTAATTAGAAACTAAAGAGTTTATTTGTATTTTTTAAATCCTGGGTAAACAGTGGAAAATATAGAAACATTTAGAAATAATACAGAGATTTTTATAGTACCAATTATTATTTCAATTATTTGTTACCATTAATATTTATAAAATTTCATTGCCTTGGCTGGTGTGGCTCAGTGGATTGAGCATTGGCCAGCGAACCAAAGGGTCAGGGGTTCGATTCCCAGTCTAGGGCACATGCTTGGGTTGCAAGCCAAGCCAGGTCCCCACTAGGGGGCGTGCAAGAACCTACCACACATTAATGTTTCTTTTCCTCTCTGCTTCCCTTCCTCTCTCTCTAAAAGTAAATAAAATACTTTTTAAAAATATTTATAAAATTTCATAATATGCTTTAAATATATATCTAACACTAAGAATTTTCAATGGAAAAGATAAGAGGGAAAATAGAATCTAAAACTTTATTAAATTTTTAAAAAAGATTTTATTTACTTATTTTTAGAGAAAAGGAGGGATAAAGAGAGGGAGAGAAACATCAATGTGTGTTTCCCTCTCACATACCCCCGACTGGGGACCTGGCCCACAACCTGGGCATGTACACTGACTGGGAATTCGACTGGTGACCCTTTGATTTGCAGGCCAGCTCTCAATCCACTGAGCCACCCCAGCCAGGGGCATTAAATTTTTTATTATTCAATTCTACAACATCCAGTGGGGTACAAAGCATACCCATAACTTGGTTGTAATAACTGTCAAGGATTAGTAAGAAAAGATTCTACATTCCGTCCTTATAAAAATAAAATCTCTAAAAATATTTGTATGAATAAAACTCATTTTAAAAATTCTCATTTTTTTCACATGTCTGCTAATGCAAGGCACTGGTCCTGCGGTTTGTAGATACAAAGCAGTTCTTGTCTTCCAGGAACTTACAGTGTAATAGGAAGATGGAAATAAACACAAATATTACACAACATGATAAGGGAACTGCCAAAAATGAAAAATAAACAAAGCTCTAGAAGACAGAATAAAAAACTTTAACTGGGAAGGTGGAATGCCACTTTAACAGTGATACTTGAGTAGAATCATAAAAAAAAAAGAGAAGTAGGGTTTCCAAGGGCAGAAAGTGAAAGTGAAGTGTGAAAGTCATGGTTAAGAAAATACAAGGTAACTGGGAGAAGGGAAGCAGACCTTTGTGACTGAAGAACGAAGTAGAAAGGGGGTAAAAATGCACACAGAAGCCCCACGAGGGCCATCTTAATAGGAAAACTTGGAGCCAACAGAGCTGGGCTTAAGCTTTGCCACCTACTAATGATAGCACCTCAGGTAAGCTGCTTATCCTCTATATGGTCAGTTTCTTGTCTATAAATTGAGAATAACAAGACAATGGCTATATAAGGTCCCTGTAAAAATTAAATTACATGATAGCTGTAAAACACTCAGCACTGTGATCAATTAACACTAGTGGTTCATACTATTATCCTATATCCAAGGGTGAGGGACAACGGTCCCAGAACAAGGTAGTAACATGATCAAATCTGTACTTTAAACAGATAATGCTGACAGCACTATGCAGCAGGAACTGGAAAAGGAAGAGAACAGAGCAAGCTCCTGAGGAAGGCTAAAGCTATTGAGCAAGAAAGAGGTATCAGGGTCTGGTTTATACAGTAAAAAAGTAGCAAAACAAGGAATGCTTTTCCTTAGAAACTATCTTTGGTAAATTACATAGATCATTACTACAGCAGGTCCTTGAATAATGCCATTTCTTTATGATGATAAGATGCTGTAATTTAACTCATGAGATGAGGAATTTAACTCTGGTCTATAATTTATATATATATTAAAATATATAACTGGTAAAACTGGTTTCATTATATACTGTTTCATTTAAAGACAATGAACCTATCGAGTGAGGATTTACTGTATTCAGTTTATTCTCCTAGGACAGTGGTTCTCAGTTGTGGCAATTTTGTCCCCCAGAAGATATGCGGCAATGTCTTTTTTTTTTTTTAATGTGGCAATGTCTTGAGACACTTTTGGTTATTACATCTTGAGGCACTGGGATCCAATGGGTAGAGGCCAAAGATGCTGTTCAACAGCCCACAATGCACAGGAAAGCCCACAGAACAAAAAACTGTCACCGAAAATGCCGACAGTGCTGAAGTTGAGAAACACCGCTCTAGGAAGCAAGGGGGAATAAGAGCAAAGAGAGACTGGAAAATGTGGAAGGAAGTTGACAAACTTCTGAAAACTGGACGTGCCCATATTTCCTCTCCTAGTCTACCTCAGCCTTGATTAAAAGAAAGAGGAAATGAAAGAAACAGCAAGAGCTATCAGGGTAGAAGCAAAATAGGCCTTTAACCTGGCCTCTTTCCAAACTCCCCAGGCCTTTCTGGATTTGCTTTTTACACACAGTGCCAATGACTACTCCTGACTGTGCAAAATGAAGTCTTTTCCCAGTCTATATGAGAAATTAATAGAATTTTATCATAAAGTTATCAAGTTCCCACCTCTTATGAGTTCTCTTTGCACACTTCAGACTCTTTCTTCGCTTTGCATTAAAGATGGCTTTGAGAATTAAAAAACAGATTTTCTTATCTTTCAATAACCCTCTTAGAAGTTACTTTTTATATTATTCACTCACACTTGTTATAAGTAAAAAGTTCCAATACTTGCAAATATAACTCCTTTAAGTAACATTATATGTTGAGTGTTCTTTATGTAAACAGTTTAAAGTTCATGTCATTAAAATCCTATCAGTAAAATGTCAATGAGGTAGGAAGTTTTCAAGTTTTTAATTCTATGTGGTCAAATACAATTTTTACTTGTTAATAAAGTAGCTTCAGAATCTAACATTATCTGAACAAATAATTTATCACTATACACCTTTTTAAAAAGGAGCATGAGTTTTATTCTAAGTGTAATGGGAAACTTTGAAGGACTTTAATGTACATTTAGTTTACTTGAAAAAAATCTAATCGAAGTACAATGAGTAAGTGCAGTAATCTTAATTAGAAGATAGATAAACTACACACACACAAACATACACACGCAAACACACACACACCCATAACCACCACCCAGGTCAAGATGTAGAACATTCTCAGCATTACAGGTTTCTTTATATTCATTTAATTTTAGAAGTTGAATACAAATATCATTTTTAAATTTGATGCCAAATAAATCTTCACAGTACATCTTTCTAATAACCAGGTCATAGTAAGTAAGCTCCATGAGGGCAAGGGCCTTCTCTTTTAATGTTCCCTACTGAATGAATTCGTTAGCACCTAGAACTTAGTATTTCACAGGCACTTACTAAAAACAGTTGTTGACTATTTTTTTCTTTTACTGACTCTAGAGGGAGAGGTAGGGAGTGAGAAAGAGAGGGAGAGAATCATCAATGTGAAAGAGAAACATTGACTGGTTGCCTCCTGCACACACCCCAACTGGGGACCAAACCCACAACTCAGGTACGTGCCCTGACTGGGAATTGAACCTGCAACCTTTCAGTTAGTGGGACAATGCCCAACCAACCGAGCCACACTGGCCAGGGCTACAGTTGTTGGATAATGAGCAAAGTTAACTAATTTAACACTAACTTATTTCCCAGTTAATTAACACTAACTTAATTATTAACATATTAATTTAACATCATTTTTAGGAAAGAACTTAATTAAAGAATAACTTCAATGATTTTGTTTCTAAATACTGACTGAAGGTGTACAATATAGATGAGTCAATGAGAAAATTAGTCAACATGGACTCTGAATGTGTATTATGAATTTCCACCATTAATCTCCAACCCAGAATTCCCTGGATATGATATACCAGGGCGCTTAATTTAATATTTGCTATCTCTCTTTGACACAAACCAGAGCAATCTTGCTTCATTTTCCTCCTTACTTGTTTTTATTAGTTCTGATTACCTTTAATTCAAACTTCCTGGAACGTTCTATTCTAGCCAAGGTCTTTACCTGAATATCCAGCAGAATTTAAAAAGAAAGCAAAAACAAAATGAAACACTTCTTCTAGTCTGAGCCTCCAGATTATTTACGATTGCCTGACACTGTTTTGCCAAAACAAAAAGAGCTGGGGTGAAGAGTAGGTTGTTACCCAGCCTTGGCAACCCAGCTGTAGTAGAAATAACAAGACAGAAAAAAAAAAAAAAAAAAGCCCATAATGACAACTGGTTTCTAGAAAACAAAAGAAACAGCTGGGGTTTTTGCTCTTCTTTGAAAGGACCTGAAAATTACACCCAACCCATGTCTGTGGAGACAATGTATTTGGTCAAAAAACAGACCAAATACACTCCTTAGTAAGGATACATAAGTAGAGTCTTCAGGTCTAGTGTCATGGAAATGGTAAAAACTAAGAACGAATGTTTTAAATTAGCTAAAAACACACAGTCAACTTCAGTTAGAATCATTTCATTTTCAGTAAATACCATTATAGCTTAAAATGAACTGCTGTCTGGCAATTTCCTTTCTCACCCTAATTACATGTACCATGTTCATCCAACAAATTAATACAGTAGCAGTGGCACCACGTGGTACTTCCTGAGCCTTTGGCAAGATGAAAACGAGAAGGTAGGGAGCTAATGTGCACTGAGCACAGTTATTATGCACAAGGTGTTGTAAAGCACTGGGTATAGGTGATCTCATTTAATTTTCTCAAAATTCCTAAAACAATCTCAGCTCTCAAATAAAACGAACAATTGAGCAATATTTTTTTATAGTTTGTCATAATGCCAAGTACTAAAATCAAAAGGCAAGAGTAAAGCAATGTCAGCATGTTGGAAGAATGCTATAGATGCTTTGTTATTTACTAAAATTTCAAGAACCTACAGGACCAATAGTCTTTCCAGATTTAAAAACCATAACTACAGTGACCCCTCACCTATTGCGGGAGTTACGTTCCAGAGACCCCCGCAATAGGTGAAAATATGCAAAGTAGCGGCGTTATATTTATTTTATTATTCATATATATTTTAAGGCTTTATAAACGCTTCCCACACTCCTATAAACCTTCCCCACTCTCTTATTAACCTTTCCCACACTCTTATAAACACTTCATATGTTCTTAAACACTTTCTACACTCTTAAACCTACGTAATTTTAACAACATATAAAATTCCATATGGGTACTCACCAGTGAAGTATACTACAACCTGAATGATGAAGATCATGAATTATGTAGCTGCGCAGTACTGATGGTGATGAAGGTGATGACGATGAGATGAATGTACTGCACAGCCAAGAAGAGCATTACAGCTCTTCTGAAGGCACCACTTCATCAGGCGCTTCATCAGGTGGTGCAGTATCTTCGCCCTGGGCCGTAACTTCTATTTCCACTAAAGGCGTAGGTGTAACCGATCTCTTCTTCCGAGTGATGAACATAGTTATGGGGAGTTGCTGGTGCTGCGTTTTCTTCTGAATGAGAAGGTTTTTTACATTGACATACCACTCTTGATTGTATTACCAAGTGCAATGAACGAAGCATCTGGGGGTCCCATTCTTCAGCCACTCACTGAAGTTCTTTGGCCATTCTGACCATGGTTGCAAGACGATCGAGTGTTAGGCCAACCTCCTCCTCTTCTCCAACCCGTAGTTCCTCTTGTTCCTTATCCTCTTCTTCACTTGCTAATTCTGTCATCGCCATCAGGTCTTCATCCATCAATGGTTGTGAGTAGACATCCACAGAGGCAGCTTCTCCGTGCAGAAAAACGCTCTTGAGTCCAAAGCGTCTCTGAAATTTGTCAAACCAGCCCTTGTTGGCACTGAATGGGGTTGGTCTGGTGGGAGAAGCACTTGACAGTCCTGCTTCTGCTTCGTCGTCCTCGTCTTCATCACTGTCATCCTCATCACTATCGTGAACGTCTGTGCTTTCCACAAAACTATCATAAAGTTTCTTGGCCTCTGTCCGATGGTGTTGGTATCCAGTGAAATATTCTTCTTCCTGCAGTCATTTATCCACAAGGCCAATGTAGACTCCATCCTCAAAATGGCCTTATTGTGGAAAGTGACCACCGTCTTTGCAGTCTTTTTTTTTTTTAAAGATTTTACTTATTTTTAGAGAGAGGGGAAGGGTAGGAGAAAGAGAGGGAGAGAAACTGCAATGTATGGTTGCCTCTCACATGGCCCTCACCGGGGACCTGGCTTGCAACCCAGGCATGTGCCCTGACTGGGAATCAAACCGGCGACCCTCTGGTTCCCAGCCTGCGCTCAATTCACTGAGCTACACCAGCCAGGGCTGCAGTCTTGTTAAAAGTTGTTGTTGCCATAGAACTAATATTCTTCTCGTCTTTATGTAGCAAACAGTAGATTCATTGATCCTGTAATGGTGGCCTACAGACGCAACGCTTTTGCCTTCCTTTTAACATGTCAAGAAGTTCCACCTTTTCTTTGATGGTAAGCATATCCCTCTGGCTCTTGGGTTCACTGCCAGAAGCTTTAGAAGGCGCAGAATATTTGGGTGGCACCGTAGGGCTTGAAATAAATTCAAACTTTTACAAAAATTTCACAAAAACACAACACCGCAGAGCAACACTATGCGCAGCAATCAGATGTCAATGTGAAGTGGACAAGGAGAGATGCTGAATGTATGGGCACAGTGCGGGAGAGCAAACAGACTGATGCTATGTCACTGAGCCAATCAGTGCCCAGGATACAGAACACAGTGCTGTGCTTGGTCGCCTTCCATTCCATCAGCCAATAGTGTGTCGTGTACAATCTCATGTTGGCAAACTTGTGCAAGCGGTAGTGGCGTACTGCATTTCCATTGTGTACAGTATGGTATTCATCCGCTGATGAAATACATACTGTATTTTATTTTGATTTAATATTCTTTTAATATATTTGAATTGACATTTTTTATATTTTTTATATTGTTTTAAATTTTTAGGCAAAAAATAATTAAAATCATAGATATTGCATGAATAGCTATATACTGCAAAATCCTGCGATATAGCAAAAACTCCTCAATACAGAATTAGATATATTTTTTTTAAAAAACCCACGGTACAGTGAAGCCGCAATAAGTGACCTGTGATATAGCGAGGGACAACTGTATTACTATTTGGGGGCATTAATTATGTGCCAGATGCTGTATCAAGGGCTTTGCATTTAATCTCCACAGTTTTTAAATGGAGAAAGACATCATGATTACACAGATTAGAATCAAAAGTCAAGTGACTTGAGAGTTCCGGCCAAGACAGAGGCATAGGTGGAAACCCTTCACTTCCTTGCACAACCAAAAGGAGGAAAACAAGCAATCTAAAGTCAACAAACAACCAGAGCGCCAGAAAATCAAACTGCATAGAAATCCGACAACCAAGAAATTAAAGAAAGAAATCAATCAGAACAACCGGACCTGTAAGGCAGCAGGCTTCAAGGGAAGGGCTGACTAAAGGGGAAACAGACTCAGAGATGATATGGCGATTGATACATTGAGAGAAACTCCCAGTCTCACAAAAGAGTCCAACAGAAAGTGCGCTAAGGATAAGCAGGGGAGCTGCATTGTTCCCTCTCTGGCACGTCCCCCACAGGGAGCACTGCATCACAGCAAAGAGGGTTGCCCTGCCTGGGTGAATACCTAAGGCCCCACCCCCTTTCAACTTATCAGGTGTGCGGAGACAAAGAAATGTGGCCCAAATGAAAGAAAAGAGCATAACCTCAGAAAGAGAACTAAACAATGAGGACATAGCCAACCTATCTGATGGAGAGTTTAAAGCCCTGATAATCAAAATGCTCACAGATCTGATTGAGCTTGGTTGAAAAATGAAAAAACAAATGAAAGATAACCAAAATGAAATAAAGCAAAATATTCAGGGAACCAACAGTGGCAAGAAGGAAACCAGGACTCAAAGCAATGATTTGGAACCAAAGGAAAAAATAAACATCCAACAGGAACAGAAGAAACAAGAATTCGATAAAATGAAGAGAGTCTTACAAACCTCTGGGACAACCTGAAATGTCCCAATATCAGAATTATAGGGGTGCCAGAAGAAGAACAACAGCAGCAAGAAATTGAAAACTTATCTGAACAAATAATGAAGGAAAACCTCCCCAATCTGATGAAGGAAATAGACTTCTAGGAAGTCCAGGAAGCCCAGAGTCCCAAAGAAGTTGGACCCAAAGAGGAACACACCAAGGAACATCATCATTAAGTTACCCAAGATTAAATATAAAGAGAAAATCCTAAAAGAAGCAAAGGAAAGGAGACAGTTACCTACAAAGGTGTTCCCATGAGACTATCAGCTGATTTCTCAAAAGAAACCTTGCAGGCAAGAAGGGGCTGGAAAGAAGTATTTGAAGTCATGAAAGGCAAGGACATATATCCAAGATTACTCTATCCAGCAAAGCTTTCATTTAGAATGGAAGGGCAGATAAAGTGTTTCCCCGATAAGGTCAAGTTAAAGGAGTTCATCATCGCCAAGCCCTTATTATATGAAATGTTAAAGGGACTTATCTAAGAAAAAGAAGATCAAAATATGAACGGTAAAATGACAACAAACTCACAACTACCAACAAATGAACTTAAAAGAAAATGAAAACAAAAACTAAGTAAACTAGAACAGGAACAGAATCAGAGAAATGGACATTACATGGAGGGATTTCAGTGGGGAGGGGGAAGGGAGGTATGGGGGGAAAAGGTATAGAGAAGAAGAAACATAATTGGTAGGCATAAAATAGGGAGAGATAAAAAATGGTATAGGAAACAGAGGACTCAAAGAACTTATATGTACAACCCATGGACATGAACTAAGGGGGGGATGCTGGAGGGTTGGGGGGGTGCAGGGCAGACGGGGGATAAAGGGAGAAAAAATTGAGAAAACTGTAATAGCATAATCAATAAAAAATACTTTTTAAAAAAGTCAAATAACTTGAAAAGGGTCTATAATCACAAAACAAGAAAATGGCACAATCATACCACCACCTGGGTCTGTCTGATTTGAAAACATTGCTACTTTTTTTTGGATTATTCCTTTTTTTTAAAACATAACCAATAACAAAAAAATAGTACAAATGTAAACACTAATGTAATTTTGACATTGGGGATCCATGAACAAATAATCACTGTAAAACAGGCAGGGTTTTTGGCCTATTCCCTCAATTCTGATTTGCTCATTTGTAATATAACTCTCTGGTATTAGCCTGCCAGGGGAGATACAATCAGCCAGTTTCTGCTTGGCTCAATCACAGCTCTACCTGCTGCTTAGATCTGTCTGCTTTGTTGGTTCTCCTGATTGCCAGTCCCACTAGGTCTTTGGCTTTTATCAGTATAAAAAGCACTCCCTTTAGCTTTAAACTTCTAGAAGGCAGAGATCCTGTCTGTTGCTAAGTTCGTTTTGTAAACCAACATGAAAATATAGGAATCTAATAATATATATAGATTAAAAATTTACATCTTTGTTTAACTATATCCATAATAGAAACTATGTGCTATTCTTTTTTAAAGAATTTTTAAAAAGATTTTATTTATTTATTTTCAGAGAAAGGGAGGAAGAAAGGAGGGAGAGAAACATCAATGTGTCGTTGCCTCTTATGCACCCCCAACGAGGGACCTGGCCCACAACCCAGGCATGTGCCCTGACTGGGAATTGAACTGGCGACCCTCTGGTTCACAGGCCTGTGCTCAATCCACTGAGCCACACCAGCCAGGGCCTATGTGCTATTCTTAAAAACACACACACCCAAGCTAAACGAGAAATCCTACTTTAAAGCTCTCAAGCTTTCCAGAAGATAGTCATATTCACTAATTCAGTAAAATCCTGTAATAGTATTAACAGAAGTTTTCAATTTCTCCAAACTTCAGAAATTCTATTTCTACATCAGTTAATCTAGGGATTTTTCAACTTCAGCATAACTGAAATTTTGGGCCAGGTAATTTTTTAAAAATTTATTGATTTTAGAGAGAGAGGAAGGGGGAAAGGAGGGAGGAAGAGAGAGAGAAACATTGCTTTCCTATTCCACCCATCCCTGCATTCATTGGTTGTTTCTTATACATGCCCTGACTGGGGATCCACAAGCCTGGTGTTTCTGGACGATGTTCCAACCAGTAAGACAGCCAGCCGGGCTGGGCCAGGTCCTTCTTTGTTGGGGGGAGGGGAGGCCCTCCTGCGCATTGTAGCAGCATCCCTGCCTTCCTGCTCTCTACCCACTAGACACCAGTAGCACTCATTCCCTCTCCTCCCACTTGTCCATAAGGGTCAAAATAACCCCAGTGGAGAACTGCTGGTTTAATTTAATCTTATGCATTAAAATTAGATAGCTAATAAAATAGTCCAAAGTCTTAAGGAGAACTAAGGAAGAAGGAAACCCTGCCATTTGGGACAGCATGGATAGATCTTAAGGACATCATGCCAAGTCAGGCAGAGAGTGAACAACTGAGAATTTCAGAGTCTTCTTAGAAGAACCTGGCCTTTTGCACAATCACAGAAAGAGCTCCACAAATTAAATACAAGTATCCCCTTTTTTCTAAAGTTCGTTTAATGAGATTTCACTTTTATGAAAGACCAACATTAGTACCTGTTTTCATTAACTGAAAGATATCAGAAGATTTTCCTTTTTACGAAAAAAGGTGAAAAGTGAAAATAGCATTTGGTGGTTGTTTTGCAGCAAGATGTTAAAGAGGTGGAACAGGGAGACTGGCACCAAGCTCCCTCTACACTCAGCAGTGTAGCACCAAGCTACCACAGCTTTGAACTGTGTCTCTGCTATATCTAGATTTATTTTGTGCATTTGTTAGCAAAATGTGTACCTAAAGCCTCAGAGAACTCCTAAGGGTGTTGCTATTCTGAGCATAAAGATAGACATAATTTAGCATTTCAGTTGCAGTGAATGAAATAAAGACGTTGTACATGCACTGAATTTTGGGCCTGGAATGTTTGAAACTTTTTCTATAGAAATTAATGGTAAATGCTTCTTTACTTTACAATATTCAGATATGAAAGGTTTCATAGGAACACTCTACTTTTAGGCAGTGGAGAAAACTGTATTTAATAATCTAAACTACCAGTGGGAATAGGTTGGGCACAACTAACAATACTAGTGCTTATCTGCTCATTTCTTTGCAGTTCTGACAACTATAAATCATTTCATTAATGAAAGTAATTACCACTATCAATTATTTGCAGTATCAAGTATCACATTTTTAGCAGTTAAAAGCAGGTAAATTGTGTCCTTTAACAAATTTTTATTGAGCGTAAGGCATTTAAAGACAGATGAGTAAGACATCACCAATCTCAATGTAACCAAAATATTGGAAGTGTTTCAAATCTTCCACACACACAAAAAAAAGGAAGCTAAATTTTGGGCTTAAGCTAACAACAACAACAACAACAAAAGAAACTCCACCTACTCCACCCTCAGGATGTGTCACGAAAATTGGACTGAATTCAAAGAGTGACCACTTCTGGCCACATTCAAGCTTTAAGCAAAACTTAGCTATAAATAATCTGTTGGTTTCAGAGATATACAACTACCATGTGATCGAGAAATTCCATTTCTCAGTGTCTATGCAGAAGGAAAAGCAGTCATTATCTCGAATAAATATCTGAACCCTCATGTTCACTGTGGCATTATTTACAGTAGCCAAGACAAGGAAACCACCTAAGTGTACACTGATGAATAAAATGCATAAACAGTAGAATATTATTCGGACATTAAAAATAAGGAAATCCTGCCATTTGGGACAGTACGGATGGACCTTACAGACATCATGCTAAGTGAAACAAGTCAGGCAGAGAAAAACAAATATTGTATGATCTCACTTATATATGGAATCTACAAAAACCAAATTCATAGAAACAGAGAACAGACTTTTGGTTACCAGAGGTAGAAGGTAGTGGGTGGGGGAAATACATGAAGGTGGTCAGAGGTACGAACTTTCAGTTATAAGATAAATAAGTTCTGACAATGTTTGTAATGTACAAAGAGGTGACTATAGTAACAAAAGAAAGCAAAAACATAAAATAGATGGAATCTACAATTGGCATCACCACTAGTAGGTTACAAATACATTTTAAAATATCTAAAATACGATTAAAATAAAATTACAGTTCGGGTAGCCCTCCTTCCCCTAATTGAAAGTAGGGTTGCTCTCTGGGCTTATCTCACTAATTTTAGAGGTCTCTCCTCGGGTCCTCCAAACAAAGAGATGTTCATTACTTTTCTGTCTTGCTAATGTCTCGTTAGAAAGAGTTGGGAAAGACCCACTTGACCAGCAGTGATTCCATTTTAAGAGTCTCAGCAGAACACTAGGGTCCCAATGTATGTCCTTGTGCCAAATCTTTATGTGGAAAACACTTCTTCGACCATTTAAAAAATTTCTAGCACACAGGAACTCTACCTTATTAGATAAATTTTGATAAAAAATCAGTCCTATTATCTCCCCCAGGAAAACTTTACTTTCTGGATCTTCTATCTTGGTTACCAGTGTCACCAGCCATCCAGCCATCCAGGCTTCTTGTGTCTCACCCTTTGCTCTTCTCCTATATTCAACAGGATACCAAGTTTTACCAACAGTACTTTCCCAATCCCCTTCAAGTATATCATCACTTTCCAACTGCTTCAGTTAGGTCTTTATTGTACTCGCTTCCTATCTAATATCCCACCTTTATCTCACACTTAGTCGCCATATTTTAGTTTTACAAAATACAGGTCTGATCATGCCACTTTGCTGCACAAGGACCTTAGGAATGAAGTGCAGACCTTTTCATTGGGATGAGGGAGACAGTGTGGTGCAGCAAAATGAGTGTATAGGTTTTTGACCTAAAACAGACCTGTGTTTGAATTCTGACTTTTAGCAACTACTTTAAATGTCTCTGGAATATCAGTCCTACTTTGTTTATTTAACAGAGACTGTATCCTCTACAAACTTTTAACTCACTGTGGTCCTTCCCTTGGATAAGGAGCATCAATATCTCCTAAATGCAGACCCATCCCAGACCTACTGGTTCAAAATCTGTATTTTAGTAGAATCACAAAATAATTGGCATGGAGATTAAAGTTTAAGATGTACCACAAATTACTGTATTATATGTTACCAATCATAACTTCCTATTTCCCTCTTCCATTTCTTTGCTTATCCTGATGCTTTTGTTAGGAATGTATTCTTCACTCCCAAATTATTGAAATCTGCTCAATTTTTAAGTATCAGGTTAAAGGCTACTTTCTGTATGAAACCTTCCACACCTTATCAACCCGAGAAGAGCACTTTTTATTTTAACTTCCCTTTCTACTTTTCATGTTTTATATATTGGTAAATTGGTTTCCCTCACTAGACTAGAAGCTTTTTGAGGGAAGGGACAATGTCTGGTTAATCTTTCTATTTCCTAAAATTTAACCAGTGTCCTATTTTTAGGAGGTTCAGATAAATGTACTTAATGACTAAAAACAGGACTGGAAAAGCTGGTATGCCCATAAGAGTCCTGGGAATTAACCTGGAGCTGTACATCTGTAGGTAAAAGAAGTGGATGACTTGTGAGCAAATGTCCAAGACAAAAGAAAGGTCTTTCTGACATGTTTTTTCTATCTTCCCGATGAGTTAGGGATCCATGAAACCTCTCTATAAAACCCCAGAATCTGAGCTGATTTGCTTAAGATTTCTTTCCAGTTAAGACTTAGAGCAGGTCATCCCTTGAAACTCCTTTCTCCTTTATCTGTCTCTAGCAGTGATAACCAAATTCAGATTAAATGACTCAGAATTTCACAGCTGGAAACACATTAGAAATCATCTCAATCATTTGACAGATCTGGAAGCTGTGATCCAGGGAAGTGAAATCACTTGTCCAAAGTTAAATCAGCGTGGCCCTGGGCCCTGTAGGTTTGGCATCTTGCAGAGTGAAGCATTGCAATTTTGATTCCTGGTCAGGGCGCATGCCTGGGTTGTGGGCCAGGTCCCCAGTTGGGGGCGTGCGACAGGCAACCAATAGATGTTCTCTCTCTCTTTCTACACCCCTTCCCCCTCTCTAAAAATAAATAAATAAAATCTTTAAAAAAAAAGTTGGCTGTAAAAAACAAAAGTTAAACAGTAAATAAATAATAGAGCTGACCTAGTTCGAAGCTCCATACTCTTTTGCACTTAAACAAGGTAGCATTCTAGCACATGTCAAAAGGAATGTGTAAGTACTTATATGTATGTTATACATTTTTTTGCCAAATACATCCCCACATCACTATAATATTGGTTCAAATTCAGTTCACTATGATATTCATTTTATTCTGTACCCATAACCAATGGTTCTATTTTAATGTGTATGAAGTTTACCCTGAATTATCTTTTTTGAGCTATATCCTGTTTATTTTCTTGGTATCACTCTAATTTTTCATGGATTATGATTTTAATCTAGTTTCCCAAGAGTTTAACCCATCTGACCTACTTCTCACATCTCTATTAATGATGAAGTAACATTAATTCTAAAATAATCCTGTAGAAAATCAGTATACCTCTGTATAAATATAAGAAGTAAATGATTTAAAACTGAATAATACAGGCTCTACCAAAACACTGGTTATGAGTTTCTATGAGCTCAAATAAAAAGGAAACATTTAAGTTAAAATCTTACCTTTAAAGTAAAAAGTATAACCTAGTTGCAAAAATATGTTAACCACCTCTGTAACATTTAATGAAAGGGAAATTAAAAGCAAAAATACTTAAAGACAGTAGATGGTTTTACAGATCTGCGACAGGAAACACTGGAAACAAATGGACAAAACTGAAATAGAAAAGTCCAGATAAAACACAGGAGGCACAGGTCATCTTCACAAACCATGTAACATTTTTTTGGACTGTTAACTACTTCTACATCAGAAGGTAATGACAAACCATATAAGGCATAAGAAATTGAAACAAAAACAGTAAGATGAGGAACCTGAATCCAAATATATTAACCTCACTGATATGATTTTTAAAACAAAGTATTATTATGAACGATAAAATGGCAATACATTATCTATCAATAAGCGAAACTAAAAATCAAAATAAACAAGCAGAACGGAAACAGACTCAGACACAGAGAACACTGATAGCTGCCAGATGGGAGGGGACATGGGGGAGCTATGAAAAAGGTGAATGGATTTAGAAGTACAAGTAGGTGGTTACAAAATAGTCATGGGGATGTAAAGTACAGCATAGGGAATATAGTCAATAATATTCTAATAACTATGTACGGTGTCAGATGGGTATGAGATTTATGTGGATAATCACTGAGTAAGTTATATAACGTCTAATCACGGGCAGGTACACCTGAAACTAATACATGGTCTGGCACAAATAATGCCCCTGTTTATTATAGAATATCTTTTTACAAAATCATAAGCATGTAATTCTGGAAAATAACAGTATCACACCAAGCACACCATAAGACATTTTAGGTAAAATGTTCAAATTAAAACTATAAATTATTACACCTGTGTTATTACCCTACCAACCACACTCAAGCAGGCGTTACTTCTGCCAGACCCTGTATAATACTGTATGTCAACTGTAATTGAAAAATGAAAAATAATTAAAAAATAAACTACACTAATTTCTTTGAAACAAACTTGAAATATATGCTTGGTCCTTTAAAAATAAAATGTAACCATTTCACACTACCCATATACTCACAGCTTTATAATAAAATAGAGTACATACCAGCCAGCTGTCAAATTGAGGTTATTAAAGGCACTTACCTAAGATTCCTTAAAACACAGTATGCTATAGGGCAGAGGGTAGGTGAATGGGAAACAAAACCACCCGCAATTTTCAAAATTTCATGTATCCTGTCACATATTCAAACTCAATTACTTGTTTGTTAAGAGAGGAAAAAGATGAGATTCACTCATATGAAATGGCAGTGTAGAGGAAATCAGGATCTAAAAGGAAGGAAAAGTAAGAAAAAGAAAAGAAAAAGAAAGGAGGGCAGAACACAGGGCACCAAGGAAGACCAAGGGGTGGACCTGGAACTGAGGTGCCGCCATGTCCCAGCCTTTGGTAAGCCGCCTTGGTACCTTGTGCTACCTCCTGTTTTCTCTGAAATCAAATGAGATTTCTTACATTCTCTTGACTTTCTGCTGTTAAGAGGACAATTAAGTAAGCAGTATTTTAAAGCTGGGAGACAGGCTCCAGTTGTCAGACTATGAAACTTTAGACTTTAAAGACTCGTAGTCTATCAGGACTCTTCTAACAATGCTCAGAATTAGGGTCCTCATACAAACAATTAGTTTGTTCATCCATATATGTTAACTCACTGTTGCATGTATACTTCATAAAGATCCTTAGAAACATTCATTAGAAAAACCACTGACATCAACAGCATGCACAGTACCTTCTGATAAACAATGGAGCACACAAGATCCTTGACAGCAGATAAAGAGAGTTCCTGAGCTTCGATGGTAACACTCTCTCGTGTAAGGCCGATTTGCAGCAGAAACGAAACTGTATGCACTGAACCTCTGGAGTTGGTGAGCGAAGGTGCACTGAAGCTTCCATTAGAGAGTCGGGCAGAGAGTCCTGTCTTAGGGCTTGAACATGAAGAAGGAGTTGGAAGCACAGCAGGAAGAGTTGTAGTAGGTAATACAGACTTCTGGGCTGATGGAGGGGAATTGTTTGCAGACATCTGCCTTTCTTTAATCTTTTAAAATAGTTTTCAATTCTTTTTCAACGGTTATGAAGAAGCTTTTAAAATCTCAGCAGGAAAAGAATGACTGTACTTTTAGATTTAATTGAAAACTTATTTCCTCTTTTAAGCTACTCATGCTGATGACTGCAAGTTCTACAACTGTGAATTGAATTTACAAAAGGTCCTATTTCCTTTATTATCAGTCCCATCAAAAAAGAGTCTTGGCTTTAGGACCACAACCAGGGATTTGGAAAGAATTTAACATCATTGATTCATCCTCATCAGAAAAGAGTTGACATTGCTTACTTTCTAAACTTCTTCATCTATTTCCTTTTAAGTTTTATTCTTGTCTCTCTCTTTTAACTTCAGAAAATACATACTGAATAAAAGTTGTTTTTCTGTCAGGATGAAATCCTCCCAGTTAAAAAAAAATAGGTGTTTAGGATTAATCTATTCAGTACTTATCCTTTGGTTCACTGATTTGATGGGATACTTTCTCAAAAGTCCACACCTTAAATCACCTTCTCAAATGTCCTCATTTTCATTTTTAAGGGGGGTAAATATTTCCACTATGAAGTACAAAGCTTTTTAAAATAGTACAGGCATATTTCATATGATGAATGGGTCCATCGAGGAAAGCTGATTGTTTCTGAGATGTAGTCAGCCTGAAAAAAAATTTTTAAAAACTTTTAATATTTTATACTCATTTGAAATTATTTTAAAAATGCAAAAATCCCTACAATTTTTTAAATGATAATCTTTGGTAATGTATTTATAATTCATCAATATATCCTAATCGATAGCCAATTTTAATTTTAGTCTAGTTATCAGAGCCTTTTTTTTTTTTAAGAACTGTACATATAACTTCAGGGAGAGCCGCCTGCTCAAAAATAATATTAATACCCCAGCATTCCTCACTAATACCTAAAATTGGAAGATCACACACTTTTATTTCACAATACTTGTGTGCTGTTTATTTCACAACACACGACTGAGTTATAAAGCGGAAAACAGAGAAAAACAGAAGGGTCAAAAAAGAAAAGTAAAACTGACATTGCCATAAAAATAAAATATGTACCACTCAGCCATACAAAAGACATATAATACTGTCCTGAGACAAATTAAGAGTATTCTTTTTTATATTAAAAGTCTAATTCTGCCAAAATATAATTCCTGACTTGCCTTGCTGACAGATTTCTTACGGAAATCTGAGGAAGCTGGTGGGGGATATACTATACAGTTATACAGCCAACGAGAAATGTGAAAAACATACTTATGTCAGGAACTTAGCATAAAGTGATCTCATAAGATGACTTCAAAAAGTTAAAAAAAAAACCCGAAAACAACACTAGGCACCATTACATCTGTATCACACTTTTATAAAAAGACAGTTCAAAACATAAAAAGAAGGGTGACCCCACCCCCTGATGCTAAGTGACACGGCTCACAACAGATGGACCTTTCTAAATTCCATCTCTGTACCTGCAAACAATTCCAGAGATAAAAACAAGTGAAGCATCAGTGTGGTTACAGAATGACTCTGTGGAGAGTAATTAATGGGGCTAAATTAATTAGGATGAACATAACAGAACAGCAAAAACACGCAGATATAGTATCAAGAATGAGAAGAAAAACTAAGGCTTGGGGGGAAAATGCCTAAAGATAACAAAAGCTTTTATAGCTACATTCAAATTAATGATTATTATCCCACTTTATATTGTACAGCACTTAAACATTTCAAATGTTTCGTGTGCTTTATCTCACAGTATCTCTTTGGAATTTGACAGGGCAAACATCATTTTTGCAGGTGAGAAAAATGAAGCACAAGCAGATAGAACAACTTGTGCACCATGGCTACTAAGAGGTGGGGAGGGCATTCAGTCCTAAGTTTCATAAAACATACTATTTCTCAAAAAGAACAAGGAACTGAGAGAATCACTGCTCAGAGAGGATGTCGTTAAGGTTGAGAGAGCACGTAGAGAAGGCAGAATTGCTCAACTTGTATTTTGTTTATCTTTTCTCAGTTTTTCAACTAGAAAAGCATTGAGAACTGAAACCCAAGCCTGGTGAATGAGAAGACTAAAACAACTTTATACGGGTGTAAATCTCCAGGTCCAGATGCAATCCATCTCATACTACTAAAGCAATAGACACGTGTAATCACAAAGCTGACTGCTATAACCGTGGAGAAATGGCTCAGAAAGAGAGAAACAATCATGGCCTGGAGATGGGTCAGAGTTGCTTCACATCTCATGGGCTGGGGAAGTGGAGAAGCAGATTTCAGAAGTTACAGACATATAAATTTATTATTAATCCTTAGTCAAATCTGAGAATAGATTATGTATGAAATGGTTTTTGAATACCTAGGAAAGAATATAATGACTACTAAATATCAACGTGAATTAAAACAGAGTAATGTCAAATCAATTGCATTTATATCTTGAAAAAGGATGTTTACTAGATTTCTTAGATGAAGGAAATAATAATAGCTCACAGTTACTGAGCTCTATCTGCCAGACACTGTTCTAAGCCTATTTTATGGTTGAGAAAACAGAGGCTTAGAGATTACTCACCCAAGATCACACAACTGGCAAAGCAAGAAAAAAGTGTATTCTGACCACAACAATATTCATGATGGTTTTCCATGTGACTTTTGTACATATGTTGCTTAAGTGTGAGTTGGATAAGTTTGCTGCTCTATACTAACTTAGATGAGAGAAGTCTTTACGGAGTGCCTTGGAAGTCTGTCCTTGGCCCTATATTGTTTTCTATTATTTGTAAGATAGAGATGGAAGACATGATGATAAAATCCTCAGTGTCTACAATTTGGGAGAAATAAACTCAAATTAAAGTGAAATGTAACAAGGCCAAGTGTAAAGCTTTGCATTTAGTTTCAAAAAGTTAAATGTGCACGGGTGGAGGTGGAAGAAGATATAAGGGGGATAAATGGTAATGAAAATACAATAAAAATATTAGAAAAGTTAAATGGGCAGTAAAGAAATGGCGAAATGCTGACTTAGAAGCTGTTCATAAGAGGAGTGTGACAGGAGCTGCTGATATAATGGGTTACTGAAAGGACCACTGCTGGCCTAAACCCTCAGGATACCAAGAACACATCGGCATTGATGTGTATACTGGTCGCCAGTCAGCCCACTTTACCACTGTATTCACTTCTACAGTCCACATTTTCTAGAGCTTTATTGATTTTTAATTAAAAAAATTTTTTTAACCTCACCCAAGGACATGTTTTCATTGCTTTTAGAGAGAGAGAGGGAGGAAGAGAGATAAAGAGAGAAACATTGATTGGTTGCCTCCACATGCACCCTGACCAGGGCTCGAACCTGCAACCTAAGTATGTGCCCTGACTGGGGATTGAATCCGCAGCCTTTTGGTTTACAGGATGACACTCCAAACAACTGAACCACACTGGCCAGGGGAAAGCTATATTGATTTTTAAAAATAAGATAATGGTGAAAACAATGTCATGTGACAAAATATGCTTAACAAAACTAAATAGAATAATGGTCTTCAAATATCTGAAAAGGTGGTAAATTTTATTGAGCATTACTACACAGAGGGCAGAAGTAAAATGAAAACAGCACTACTTACTTACCCCACAGGCTGTCGTGAAGACTGAGCTATGGCATGTAAATACCTACAGCACCTGGCTGACAGTACGCAGTAAGTTCTAGCATTTTCATAGTGTTTAGATGAAGGAATTAAAAATTAAGCTCCTATTATATGCTAAATAATGAAATCAAGATATGATACTCCATTAAACTTTTGCAACAACCCTAAGAGACTTGTTTAATTCTATTTTACAGAAAAGGAATCAGAGTTTCAGAGAAGTTGCTGCTTGCCCCTGACTACACAGCTAGTAAGTGACGGAACAGCAATTCAAACAAAAGTTCCCCTGACTCTAAAACCTATGTTCTTTCTACTATTTCATCCCACCTCCAACAACCTAACAATGGAACAGGTTTTTTTTTGTGAGGTAATGAGCTCCTTAACATACCTAATTCGATAGTTTCAAAAAGCTGATCTGTCATTAAAATAGTAGTAAAATATCTATGCAGGTTAAATACTACAAAATACAAGATAATGCTGGGTTCAATAATAATATATTTTTGATAGATGTCTTCCCCCTAAATTTCCATTTTATTGTATGTTAAAATTAGCCAAATAATAGTAACTATCTAGTAATACAATTGACTAGTTTATCAGGATTACTGATAACTATTAATAAACTGTATGTTATACTTTTGAACAAAAAGTATTTTTAAAAGTTTCAGCATGAACACAAATAGAATAAATTAAGTGAGCTGGCATATTAGCTTCTGCCCACTCATCCCATCTGGTTTTTCCTCTCCCTGTTTTGTTTTATTGAACTCTGATCTGCTCCGTAAGATACAAGATGTAGGTATGAAGTATTAAAACTAAATATCAAAAAAATCTAAAAGCTCTAATTTATGTTGTCTTTATGCCTTAATTAGAAAACTGAGACAATAGTACACATCTTACTAATTTATAAATTATACATCAATTAGATATAGGTTTCTAATATCTATGACTTGGCAAGCATTTCTAATGTGCTTATTTGGAACATAGTGAATATTCTTTTGGGGAGTTTTCAGTCTCATATACCATTCAAATGAGGTCATAGAATCTGTCACCACTGCGGAATGGAATAAGAAGATAGGCTATCTTGAGCCCCGCCTGCCCTATTATTACAGACAAGATAAAACTAAGGCCTTGGAGTGTAAGGGATGTAACTGAGGGTGACTTCATGGTAACATCATAAGTTGATCTATCTTTCTCTCCCTCACCTCCCCCCTATGGGTACATTATCTCTTAGCAAAGCAGCTAATTAGAAGAAGCTCTAACAGCAGCATTTTTATTCAACAAATATTTACTGAGTGCCCGTTATTTGGCAGACCATGATGAGACACTGGAATCCCACAGCACTGACCAAAACAGACAGGGCTACTGCTCTTATGGAGCTTACAGTGTGACGTGGGCCACCTACATTACACAAATATTCACACAAACAGCAAGGTAATCACAAATTATATAAAAAGTGACATGACCGAGTATAATACTAAGGGCCTAATTTTAACTGGGGTCTCAGGTAAGGTGTGCCTTTAAGGAAGTGTTATTTAAGCTGAGCCCCAAAGGATAAGTAGGAGTCAGGGAAGCAGAGAATGAAGCAAAGAGGATTCCAGGAAGACAAAACAAATACTTCAAAAGGAAGCTCATTATTTAGTTTAGCCAGTGTTCTTTTGGTCCTCAGTAAAGGCTGAAGTGAAAAGATAAAATGCTTTTTCTATTCAGAATAGCGTATTTACCATGCCTCTATACCAGTAGTGGGTTTTCCTGTTCAAATTAGTTTTGTGTGCTAGGAATGCAAATGAATGGAGTCTTTTTTTCCCTCCTGTTGATATGTACAAGTATTCTTTCAGCAAGTAAAAAAAAAAAGCATGCGATCTTTTTTAATGCAATGCTGACCAGTTTCCTGAAGTCAATGTCTATGTTTTTTTTTTTTTTTAAAGAATTTATTTATTTATTTTTAGAGAGAGGAGAAGAGAGAGAGAAAGAGCAATGTATGGTTGCCTCTCACGTGGCCCCCACTGGGGACCTCGCCTGCAACCCAGGCATGTGCCCTGACTGGGAATCGAACCAGGACCTTTTGGTTCCCAGACTGCGCTCAATCCACTGAGCTACACCAGCCGGGCAAAATGTCTATGTTTTGCTTTGATCTAGGCTTGACTTCATTCAATAATCCTGATGCTGTTTTTACATTGCATGTTGTATATTCAGATAACTTTGTTGTTGGTTTTTAAAAAGTATAGTTTGGCCCTGACTGATGGCTCAGTTGGCTGGGCATTGTCCTGCAAAGCAAAGGGTCACTGGCTTGATTCCCAGTCAGGGCACATGCCTGGGTTGTGCATCCAGACCCAGGTCAGTTGTCTGTGAGAGGCAACCAATCGATGTTTCTCTCCCACTTTCTCCCTTCCTTTCCCTTTTCCCTCTCTCTAAAAACAAATAAATAAAAAGCGTAGTTTGTAGCAATCCTTACATTTATGTATTTTCAAAAAGCTAACTATTATCTTAGATTTATCTAATACTTTTTCTGCCAAGAGCTCAGCATCGGACTAAATTGCTTCCACTAAAATCCTGCTCTTGTGGAGCAAGGGTATTTGAATCTCAGTCTTTCCACCATCAGAGATAACGTAAAGAGAGCTCACCAGGTCTGCCCGCTGCTCAGGCACTGAGATGTTTATCCAGTAATGAGATTATAGCTGCCCGTCTGGCAACGTTGTATGAATCTATGTTGGACTGAAGGATCTCCATCGCCAATGTTTACATCAGTGGTATCTAAGAAACCTGATTGGCTGATAGGACATACTGGCACTATAAACAAACCACAGAAGTGGAGAAAACTTTTTTCTACTCTGTATTAAAATTAAAGCATTTCCCAAGTACACTACCTCAAGTTTTTTTCGCTAATGAGACAAATGCTCCAAAGAGGCATACATACAAGTTCAATTTGAATTACATAATCGGAGAGAGTATCAGCACAGAAAATTTTGGATCATAAGCATGATTATTAAATAGAATTAAAACCTGTATTAGCAAACAATTTCCCCACATTTCAAGGTCTGTAAAAGTAGCCTCCTTTAAAAATGAGCAATTAATATGGTAATATTTTCATCAACTTTAGTATGTCTTTTTAAAAATAAGGAAAACATTGTCCCTTAGAAAAGTGCATTTAAATGGCTGACCACTATTCGTTTTTTCCTGCATGTGTTTTTTTTCAATTCTTATGATTTTTAAAACTTAATACCCCCAAACGAGATCAGACTCTTTTTTGAGTGTGGCAGTGTTCAAATTAAAGACAATCCAATAAAAGAGAAATTTTCTATTTTAAAGAGGTCACCTGATAAAACTGAAAGCTTACAAAATCTTTGTATTTAAAAGACTCACTACTAACTGAGATGCCTAAAAAATTAAGTTTCAAGATATAAACCAGTGAACATTCTTGAACCTGAGTCACCTAAAAAGTTAAATGCTATCTACCAAATCATTAAACCTAGGGCGGTAACTGCCTTGTCAAATACTCCACGCTCGTCTGATCAGGCTTACCACGTCTCTATTACCTACTGAAGCAAACCCGAACACCAAGGCTTCTGTGACACGTTTTAAATACTTTTATCAAAAGTTGTAACTTCTTTTTGTCTGAATTTCCAAGCCTGTTCTCAATCCAGATCCTAACAGGGGAGTATAATGTAAAACTGGCCTAGACCTGGGTAGGGTACCTTGTGGATGCCTTTAGCAGAACGTCCATTGATATTTGCAGCCCTCACTGCGGCAGAAGTTGGTAAGTTTGATCTAAGCAAAACCAGTCGCTAAACAAGTAAGGAAGAACTGCAGTGTTAAGAACGAAGTAGAAGCAGTTTACGAGGAATATGGCAGTAACATTTTCTAGGGTACAAATTAAGGCATTTAAAAGTTTTGGTTTCACTTAAGACTAGAGCTCATTAAGTCTGGGTCGTACAAAGTAGTAGTTCAGGGTGTAACTTATCCTTTCTAATCAAAGATGACACTGATAGTCTTATTTCCTGTGGGGCTGGGTGTGGTTGAAGAGACAGTTACGTCCCAGCCACCAATCTGTGTACGGAAAAGTCTGCAGGTCCCACACACGCCTGTCACTTGATTTATACTCGTGCCTGCACTCAGCAGGGCCTCTGCTTCTGATTGCGACGACTTCAAACAAAATATCCAACAGGCAACCGAGTGGTGTGGGGTTCTTTTTATTGCTCAAAAACACAGTTGCACTCCTCAGTGTTTCATCTTAAGAACCCCCCCCCCCCGCCCCGGGTCAGAACAACTCGGAGCCAGACAGCAACTCGCAAAAACTAAACAGTCAGGAAACTGGGGTGGGGGCTTACGTTCTCCAAGCACCATTGACTCACTCCTTGGAGACCCGTACAAGGCAAAGAGGTGGAAAGAAAAAGCCTCCCCCCAAATTCTGTGGCGTGACTGCCGCCGCTCAGGCGTCGGGAGCTAGTCTGGGGGGGACCCAGGAACACATCGTGACCACGGGGCCGGACGCGGTGGTCGCCCGCGGAGCGCGGTCCAAGTTGGCCTCCGCGCCCACGCCGGAACTTGGCCTCATCTGGCGGCCGCGCCGGCGCCCCCAACCGCCTCGGCGTCCACCGCCCGCGCCTCCCGCATCGCGCCCCGCCAACTTCCCGCCCAGCCCCGCCGCCCAGCCCCGCGCGGGACCCTCGTCCCGCCGCTGCCACCGCCGCAGCGTGCGGGCGGGTGGGGGAGGGGCCGCCTCCGCCGCACCCCACGGGCCGCGAGAACAAAGCGGCGGCCGCGGCGGCGCTAACTTTTTCGGCGCCCGTTCCGCGCTCCCTGCGGCGACTACTTACAGAGGCGGGCTCGGCCGGCCGTGAGAAACTCCGCGCCCGCCAGCGTTCGAGTCGCAGACGAGGCGCCAGCGAGGCTTCACGCGCCTCGCAGGATCCCGCCCGCCGCTGGTACCCCTTCCTCCCTCAGCCTCCTCCCTCCGCCCTCCGCCCCGTCCCGTCCTGAGGCCCGAGGGCGGGGGGCCCGGGCGTGCGGGGCGGGGGCGCGCCGCCAGCGCGGAGCCTGCCGGGAGCTGTAGTTTCCCGGCGGGCGCGAGCGGGTGGCAGTCGCGCGTGGGTGTCCCTCGGGGTCTTCACTCCGCTCAGGGGCAGCTGGTCCCCTTGGTTTTCGGGGGGCTCGTGCTGCACCCCCGTGGTCGCGGCGTGTGTGTGAGCGCGGGACAGCGGGGCGCCATCGTGTATTCACACCAGTTACACCCGGTGCTGGATGCCAATCCTTCCTACCGAACTCCCTTTCTCTCCTTTGTCGTCCTCTCTGGCGGAGGCGAGGGTGGCAAGGAAGCGAGAGGTGACGACTTGCACCGGGGACTTGTACGGGGTCCCAGCAGAGGGCAGTTTCCGTCCCGAGGTCATCTTTCCCCTGCTCCCCGCGTTTCCCTACCTCCTGCCCGCCCTGCAGGTGGGCGCCGGCAGAGCACCGCCGGATTCCGCACCTGGGCAGATGCATCCGGAGCCCTTCACCTACAGCGGAGGGGCTACGTTCGGTGCGTTTTGTGTTTCCTCCTTAGCCATCTTTAAATTCGAGTGTGTCCCCCCACATCAAAGTGAGGTGCAGCCAAGACTCAGGAGCCCGGGCTTCCACCTGCTTGGAATCAAGGCGGCGAGGTCCGGCGAGGGGGCGGAGGTGGAATTCCCAGTGGGGGTTGAAGGGAGGATGCGCTCTGTGTTAAGTGACAGACCTTTTACGCGAGAGAAGCCTGAGCAGCTGCCAGCCGTGGTCCCAGAAACGGCCTAACTCACCTTAAGTCAAAGTGTTATCCCAAAAGTACTTAAGTAAAATGTACTGAAACAAACGATGGGCGACAGTCAACAATCCTCCCATCGCCAAGCAGAGGTCAAGAGGGCAGTTTTTGAGAATAGAAAGGAAAGAAAGTTAAGTAGATCCCTACTTTTTATACCAAGTCATCAATCTTAATGACTGTTCGAGGATTTAACGTTAAGAAATGGGAATTCTAAAAATAATTTATATCGAAGATGGGACAAGTAAAACCGTGTGTGACGCTGGTCCTACTCCGAAGCTATGTTTTTCAAAAGTCGTTTCTGAAATAGTCTCAGAAATGGGAAACTGCTAAATGGCTCACATCCAGTTCTATCTATCTAATTCAATCTAATTATATCTTACACTTTGTCTTGTTCTGCCATTCTTTCACTATGAAATTGAAAGTAAATTCATTCGTTTGCCCTTTTTTTAAAGAATGCTCTTACCTAACTTTGCCTTTTTCTTCCTTCCACTTCCCAACAGACGTTTTAGTCCAGCCCCAAATATCCTCTCTCAGCACGATTCCCAGGACCTCATTGGAGCTGTTTCCAGCCAGTCCCATCTCACTAGTGACTTCCATTTTCTCTCGTGGTCCTTAAAGAGACAGATGTTACTCTCCTGGAAGTAACTTTTCTAAAAGAATCAAGCTGCTATTATATAAAGGTGTAAGGATTTGTCTATGTGTGTGAGAATTCCACATAATACCTCTCTTTACTTGCATTTATTTTTGGCTTTATGTAATTTACCGTTTGATTATATACTATGTTATAATTATATCTGCAATAGGAGCATATTTATATATCTAAAATACATATGCAGATATATTTATAACATACGGTGAATCAAAGAGAGGTGTGTTAAGGACACTTCAACTCAAAGGAGGATTAGAAAAATCTGGTAACTAGAGGGAGAGATTATGGTATATGCTCTACCTAGGATCTCATTTGGTGCCCTAAAAGTTAAAATTCAGGTAATTGACAATTAAAAAAAAACAATTATCTTCCTCATCCTCTGTAATTCCTGTTTATTTTGGGGGTTGCAAATAGTATGTTTCTCCAACAAAGAGAAGATAATACATCCATGTACTTCTGGATCTCATTTTAATTGATTATTAATGAAAAAATCCCTCTTTTGAAGTACTGTAAACTGGTTATAATAGATTTAAAAAGCCAACCAAGAAAGAGAACAAAGATGCTACAGACCTGGATAGGGAACCGATACTAGAATTAATTTTCACACCAGCTGGCCAGAGCAGAGGAATTAAGGAAGTGGACTTCTCATTTAAAGTCTGGAAACTGTACCAGCCCTCAAAGGCCAGTTGAAAGGGAAGGATTAGGATGGGACTTTGAAGACAGAGTCCAACCTAGGCTCTGCCATTTAGTAGCTGTGTGCTACTTAATCTCACTAAGAATTGATTTCCTTACCTGTGAAATGAGGAGAGATAATTACTTACTCCACAGGGTTGTATGAGAATTAAGTGGAAAAAAAATGCATCCTCATGCACTGCACATATAAAGGGCATTAAAGGTAGTCTACCTGGGTGTGAGTCATCATTCTGCTGTTTAACCAGCGGTGTGACTGTAAGCAGGTTAACCTCTACGTGCTTCAGTCTCATCATCAGTTAGCTTAAATCACAGCGGCCCTCACCCCATTTGTTGTAGTAGGACTAAATGAGATAACACGTGGGAAACATTTTTAAAAATTCACACAGTGAATGCTCAATAAATGTTAGCTATTATCATTCACATCAAACAGTTATAGCTTTCTAGGTCTCCCCATCTCATCCTGTCCTGGCAACACAGAGAGAAAAAAGCTACCAAGCTTGATTCTGTGGAGAAAAATTTAAAATAATAACCAAGAGTTTAAAAGGAACAGGAGTTCCTTTGGCCATAGGAAGAATTCCTCTTCACTTCATCAAAGGAAGATCCTACTGCACCGACCCTCAATTGACCAGAAGGCATCACCATCATGTTTTCTACACTGATAACTTCAAGTGTTCCCATGCAGGAAAAGTCCCTGAATGGTTTTATGCTTGTTGGTTTTATGACTAACATCTAGTTTGTCAGACTAGAATGACCTGAGAATTTGACTATAATTTGTACTCTAATCATACACCTCAAACTTCAAAATCTCAAGTATCTCTAGAAAGAATTGTGACTTTATAACCCTAGGCTTTAAATTGTCTCAAAGTTCCTTAAATGATGATGGAGTGTTTAGATGCAGGTGAACTGATGTTAATTTAGTTTGTCTTTTTGCCTAGATTTCCCTTGAAACTTTGCGGTCCTTGATGTATTGATTTCATCATTATTTTGGGGGGTGCTACTAGGTATGTGCAAGGCTCTTAATATATCTACAGGTAAAGCAAACATTCTCAGGGATCTAAAGTTTATTAAATAAGATATGGGAAAATCTCCAATACAGAGAAGAGAGTAGAGGGCAAAATAAATAGTTAGCAGATGTCAGAGAAGGCAAGACATCCCCCTGACCCGAGGAAGTCTAAATGCATGGAAAGAGATCATTTTAGCTGGGCTTTGGAGAAAGAGTAGGATCTGGAAATATAGGGAGAAGAATGGGAGATGAAAGAAAATTCTAGGTGGAAGCAACAGTGAGCAAGGCACATAGGTGTGAAAATATGGGCACATTTGTGACCCAAGTGGTTTCTGTTAGGTTGAGCCATTTTTTCTCCTTCACAATGTTTTAAAGTTGAGATATAACTTATAAACTATAAAGTCTACCCTTAAAAGTATGCAACTTACTGGTTTTTAGTATATTTATAAAGTTACACAATACCACACTATCTAATTTCAGAATAGTTTTATCACCCCTCAGAAGAACCCCCAAGCCCTAGAGCAGTTGCTTTCCATTACTCCCAGAGGCGGCCAGCTTAGCCTGTGGGCGGCCAGCTTAGCCTGTGGGCGGCCAGCTTAGCCTGTGGGCTCCCACTGGAGACACAGGTGCTTGCAGTTGGAAGCCCTCAGGTGGGCAGGTGCCTGAGTGCTGAGTACGGAGGGGTTATTGCTGTATCTGCTACATATGGCTTCAATCTGTATCTCTAGCCTTGATCTCTTTCTGTAACCACCTAAATGTCCCACAGAAAGATTACAAATTCAATGTGTCCCTAACTGAATTTATCTTTTCTTCTTCCTATACATATTTCCAATCTTAGTGCATACTCCCATCTATTTAGTCATCCAAGACAGAAACTTCTTGGACAGCCTACACTCCTTTTTCTTTTTCTCCAAATCTAATTGGTGACTAAATCCCATCAATTTCATACCATCAGTGTCCTGTGTGGTATACCGTTTCTTCTCTTTTTTAAAAAAATATATATTTTATTGATTATGCTATTACAGTTGTCCTGATTCCCCACTTTAACTCCCCTCCACCCAGCACTGCTGAGTCCCTCAGGCAATCCCCCCACCATTGTTGATGTCCATGGGTCATATGTATAAGTTCTTTGGCTACTCCATTTCCTATACTGTACTTTACATCCCCATGGATATTCTGTAACTACCTATTTGTACTTCTTAATCCCCTCACCTCTTCAACCATTCCCCCACACCCCTCCCATCTAGCAACCATCAAACGCTCTCTGTTCTGGCTGGTGTGGCTCAGTGGATTGAGTGGCAGCCTGCAAACCATGGGCTGCCAGTTTAATTCCTGGTCTAGGGCACATGCCTGGTTGCTGGCCAGGTCCCCAGTAGGAGGCACACAAGAGGCAACCACATATTGATGTTTCTCTTCCTCTCTTTCTCCCTTCTCTTCTCTAAAAATAAATAAATAAAATCTTTTTTTTAAAGTCTCTCCATATCCATGATTCTGACGCTGTTCTTGTTTGCTTAGTTTGTTTTTTAGATTCAATTGTTGATAGATTTGTATTTTTTGCCATTTTATTGTACATAGTTTTGATCTACTTTTTCTTAAATAAGTCCCTTTAATATTTCATATAATCATGGTTTGGCAATGAACTCCTTTAGTTTTCTCTTGTCTGGAAAGCTCTTTATCTGCCCTTTGATTCTAAATGATAACTTTGCTGGGTAGAGCAATCTTGGCTGTAGGTTCCTGCTTGTCATGACTTTGAATACTTCTTGCCAATCCCTTGTAGCCTGCAAAGTTTCTTTTGAGAAATCAACTGACAGTCTTATGGGAGCTCCCCTGTAGGTAACTAACTACTTGCTTAAGATTCTCTCTTTATCTTTAGTCTTTGGCATTTTAATTATGATGTGTCTTAAAGTGGGCCTCTTTTCATCCATCTTGTTTGGGGCTCTCTGAGCTTCCTGGATGTACATGTCTATTTTCTTCACCAAATTAGAAAAGTTTTCTTTCATTATTTTTTCTCATTCTGGCATCCCTATGATGTGAATGTTAGACCTCTTGAAGTTGTCACAGAGGCTGTTTATACTATTCTCATTTTTTTTTGGATTTGTTTTTGTTCTTGTTCTCATTGGATGTTTTTTGCTTTATTTTCCAAATATTGGTTTGATTCTTGGCTTCATTCATTCTACTATTATTTCCCTGTAAGTTTTTCTTTATTTTGATTACTGCATCCTTTGTTTCTGACTGGATCTCTTTTATGCTGTTGAGGTCCTCACTATGTTCCTTGAGCATCCTTATAACCAGTGTTTTGAACTCTGCATCTGATAGATTGCTTATCTTCATTTTTTTTTTTAACTCTTTTTCTGGAGTTTTGATCCATTCTCTCATTTGGGCCATGTTTCTTTGTCTCCTCATTTTGGTAGCCTCCCTGAGTTTGTTTCTATGTATTAGTTAGGGCTGCTTTGACTCCATGTCTTGGTAGTGTTACCTAATGTAGTAGGTGTCCTGTAGGGTCCAATGACACAGCCTCCCCTATCACCCAAGCTGGGTACTCAAGTTCATACTTCACATGGGCTGAGTACACACTCTGCTTGTAGATGAGCCTTGATTGCTGTTGGCAGATCAATGGGAGGGATTTACCAGGGCCAGTCAGCTGCAAGGATTGGCTGTGACCAGTTACCACCAACCTCCACCCTCCATGGAGGATCAACTGTGCAGGGGCAGGGTGGTGGTGCTCTGATGTGGCCTGTAGCTGTTCACTGGGTGTACTGGCCCTGGGGTTCCCTGGGTGGTACAATCCAAGGTCAGCCCCAATCTGTGTTTTGCCTGGGGCCACCCTACCTGAGCTATGAAGCAATCTGAGATGGCTGCTGCTAGTGCTGGGCCTGGGACTCACTAAGGCCAGCTGTTGCTTGTTTGAAAACATTTAGGAAGTTGTGCCTCATGAACCAAGACCAGCCATTCATATGGAGAAGCAGCTTGGGTGGGCCTGTTGGTTGGGTGGAGCAGAGTCCTAGGGGATCTCCAAGGTGTGTCAGTGTTAGCTGGGTTGATGGTGTCTCAGACAGGGCACCAGCTTGTCAGCTCTGTGGCAGCGGGGTTTATGGAAGGGGCAATGGCCTCTGCTCACCTTGATACCAGGCCCTTCATTTCCTCCCTGTATGCCACTGGTGCCTTTCAAACTGCTACCCCAGTGCTGGAGCTCAGAGGGAGTGAGTCTGAGCAGGTAAGTCCTTGTGTGGGTTCTTTAAGAGGAACTGCTTGGGGCTCCAGAAGTTTCTTCCACCGACTCAATCCCCGCTGGTTTTTGCAGCCAGAAGTTGTGGGGGGACTTATCTTTCTGGCACTGGAACCCTGGGCTGTGGGGCCTTGTGTGGGGCTAGGACTCCTTGATCCTGAGATATCCCTCCTGAATTTTTATCCACCACACATGGGTGAGGGACCAGCCCATTCTGTGTCTGCATGCCTCCTATCAGTCTGGATGGATGTGGTTTCTTCAATTCCATAGATGTCAGACTTTCATTCAACTCCATTTTTGATGGTTCTGAGTGATGGTTGTTCTATATTTTAGTTGTAATTTTGATGTGGTTGTGTGAAGAGGTGAGCCATGTCTGCCTATGCTGCCATCTTGACTGAAAGTCCTCCCCTTTCTTCTCTTTTCCACTGTTGTCATGTTGGTTCAGGTCTTTTATTATCTCACCTGATCTACTGAAATGATGATCTAAGAGATTTCCCTGCCTTGAATCTTCTCTTCATTAATCCATTCTCCACTCTACCACCAGAATGATAGTTCTAAAACATGGAATTGATGCCATGATTCCCTGAGCCTAAAATCCTTCAATTGATCACCAATGCCTCTCTTGTGCTGACTTTAGAGCATGGCATGCCCCCTTCATTGTGCCTCTTCCTGCTTCCTCACGTTGCTAACCCCCATTCTCCATGTATCTAGAACCTCAAGCAGTGGTGGACTGCTGGCAGTACCTCATTGTGTGTTTGCTCATGCAATGCCTGTCTCCCTCTTTTCCACCTGGCAAATAATTCAGATTCATACAATTCAAGTTCTCTTCTGTGATGCCTTTCCTGTCCACTTCAGGCCTGATAGGAATATCTTTCCTTTCTTTATGCTCCAGACGTGGTCCTTCCATAGCACCTGTGACACTTCTTTACATTAAACTGTAAGATGTCTCTCTCCTTCATTAAACTGTAAGCTCCTTGAGCATAGGGGTCATATGTAATTCATTCTTACATCCCTTGCAGAGTGCCTTGCACAGTCTTAGTTTCCCCTGACATGGTTGAATAATAGAAATTTGGGAGTCTTTGCATAGGGTGGAGAATGAAACTATGGGAAGGCATAAATTACCTTGCAAAAAGGCCAGGGGCGAGAACTGCATCCATTGAGGTTGTACTGTGCTGAAGGATGCAGGATTCTGTTTGACTCCAGAGCTTTTGTGCTTTTCACTAATCATGTAAGTACTAAAGGAGGTCTGTTCTATTTGACTCTGGTGGGATAGGTGTCAGGAGAAGACTGAGGGCCAAAGCCAAACTGCCATGAATTGAAGAGATAAATGGAAGATGATAAGAGGACATAGAGAGTACACTAGTGGTTCTCAGATTTTTGTATTTGAAAGACCAATATATTTACAAAAAATCTGAGACTTGAGTTGCCAACTTCTTGTTTTGCCAATTAAGAACATTAAAATAAAGCAAGACCTCAAGCCCTTGTAGATGTGGCTCAGTTGTTTTGGTGTCATCCTGCAAACCGAAAGGTCATATGTTTGATTCCCAGTCAGGGCACATGCCTGGTTTGTGGGTTGGTCCCCAGTTGGAGCATGTGCAAGAGGCAACCAATCAATGTTCTTCTCCCTCTCTTTAGAATTAATAAAAGAAAAAAATCTTAAAAAAAGCAAGACCTCAAAATCACTAATCATTAGGGAAATGAAAATCAAAGCTATAGTGAGAGACTACCTCACACCCATCAGGATAGCGACTATCAAAAAACAGAAAAACAATGTGTTGGTAGGAATGCGAAGAACTTGAAACCCTATGCACAGTAGATAGGAATGTAAAATGGTACAGCTTATATGGAAAACATATAGCATTTCCTCAAAAATTAAAAATAGAATTATCATATGGTTCATCAATTCCACTTGTAGGCATACAAGTGTACCCAAAAGAATTGAAAGCCAGGTCTTGAAAAGATATTTGTACACCCATGTTCATAGCAGCATAAGCTACTCAAGTGTCCATCGATGGATGAATAGATAAACAAAATGTGGGATACATACAATGGAATACTATTCGGTCTTTAAAAGGAAGGAAATTCTGATACATGCTACAACATGAATGAATCTTGAGGACATCATGTTAAGTGAAATAAGCCAGTCACAAAAAGACAAACACTGTCTTACATGAGGTACCCGAAATAGTCAAATACATAGAGACAGAAAGTAGAATGGCAGTTGCCAAGAGCTGGGAGGAGGAGGAAATTGGAGTTATTGTTTAATGGGTGTAGAGTTTCGGTTTTGCCAGACGACAAGAGTTCTGGATAGCAATGGTGGTGCTGATTGTACATCAGTGTGAATATATTTAACGCCACTAAACTGTACTCTTAAAATGGTTAAGATGGTAAATTTTATGTTATGTGTATTTTACCACAAAACACACTCTGTATTTTAATTATGATAATTAAAAGCTATTATGTAATTTTTAAAATGTAATATCAAAATGAAGAAAGAATGTAAGAATAAAGATAATCTTTCTGATTAAATATAATTACCTTATTAACAAAACATAGTTTTTTTAATTTTCTTATTTTGTAGCAGACTGAGTCCTGGACAGCCATTACTATGGAACTGGCATTTAGGATAATTGTATTAATTACATTAAAATGTAAGCAAAGGGCAAGAGGACAATAATCACAGAAGGCAGCAGGGTCAAGAGAAGATCCTGTGTGCCTGTCATTATTGATTAGGCTGTAATATTACATACTATGATGAGTCAGATGTTCTTTACATTTCTGTCAGGCGGTACTTTGAATAATCATGTGCTTGTTTTTAGACATTTAGTACAAGGCTTGTCCAGAAAGTATCCAGCATGCACTGTGAAAAATAGAGACATTTCTTTTTTTATTGTTGTTTGATTGCAGTTGTCCCCATTTCCCCCTTTACTTTCCCCTCCTCTACCCACCCCCACCTCCCACATTCAATCCTCCCCACCCATTGTCTTTGTCCATTGGTCTTTTATACATGTTCCTTGATGACCCTTTCTCTTCTTTCCCCTGTTATCCTCTTCCTGAAAAATAGAGACATTTCTTGAAGAAGATACAAGAAAAATTGTACTTAGGACAATGACATCTTAGTCCCCTTCAAAGTAGGCACCTTGAAACCTCACATAGTTCTCCCAATCGCCATCAGCTGTCCCATTGTATTTTCCTGAATTTCATTGCTGGTCAAAATCTCTTCCCTTTCAAAGGTGATTTTAGTTTTGGGAAAAGCCAGAAGTCACAAGGTACCAAATCTGGGCTGTAGGGGGACTGAGTCACCTGGGTGATTTGATGTTTCACCAAAACACTCTGCACGAGACTGATGAATGAGTGGGTGCGTTGTTGTGATGAAGCTGCCAATCACCAGTTGCCCACGGCTGCAACCTTCTGAATCACCCAAGTAGTTTCTGTGGAGGAATGTTCAAGTTTAACACAAAAATTGATGCAGATTCGTTGGTCTACTTGCTCAGTCATTTTGAATGCAGCAGCCACACAGTACACATGCTCACTCAGAGGTGTGTACCACTCTCACTGATTAGTACAGTGAAGTCATCATTGTTCATGAGCGTGCATTTCAGTCCACTCTCCTTGGCTGCAGGTTATATCAATGTTGTGCAAATCATTTTCATATTAACAATGGTTGGACTTTTTCCAGACAGACCTTGTGTTTTATTGAAAACATACAATAGTATGCTGCCAGTTCCCTGTTCTTGTAAGGATTATGTTTTCCAGTCTTTTACAAATGCAAAGTATATGCTAAAGATGTGTGTGTTACTATAGAATAATCATCATGTAAGCAGCTGCATAATTTAATAAACATATGAAATACTCGCACACAGAGATGTATACAATCAGGCTATCATCTAACCACCATGCCTTATTTCCCTCATATTTTCAGTCTCTAAAAGTCCTAAATGATAATTTTTACTGTATCCTGTATGTATGGTATGATCCTGAATGTCATGTATTTCCTGGCTGAACCGTTAGCTTGTTTTCTGATTGGTGTTCATTTTCTCTGATCTAAGAGCAGAATTGAAAGAAGGGGACCATTTTGCCTCAGAGTGGAATGAAGACGCAGTTTTCCTATGGCCACTTCCTTTGCTTATGAGATTTCCTCCCAGCCCACTTTCTAAAGTTACAACTTTGTTTCTTCCTAATATGAAGTGCAGATGTAAGCCTAACTTGTTAGAAGATTTTCTTGGAAATTTAAATAAATACACTGTGAAAAGAAATTAATATCTTTTGCTTTCTTACAGATCTCTAAATTCAAACTTTAGTGTTCCCATAATAGGTATGTGACTTACTGAGTGAAAATCACAAAAGAGCAAGGTTTGGCCGGTGACAGAAAGCGATTAGTCTTACTAAAATTGAATGCTGAGTAATTTAGCTTCTTTTTAAGGGAAATTTAGGTACACTGTTGGCCTGGTGCTAATGAGGAACTCTGTTGAAATGCTTTTTCAAGCATTAAAACTGAAGGTGAATTTTTTATGACCACAATCTGTACTGTCTTTGAATTACAAAAACAGTTAAAATACTTTGCTAATGCTTTCAGGTATATAAATAAAACAAACAGCATAAATTTGTCCTAATTTTAAGCAGAAATAAGGGTATATATATATATATATATATATATATGAACATATGTGGTTTAAGGCAGAATTTAGATTATGGTTTTATGTTGCAACTTTCTAATACTATTATTAATAGCTATGCGTGGCACAACTTGTTTTTCTTTTAAAGGGCTCTTGCTATTTTCTGTGAATTTGTGTCATTTTTATTTGCTTTCTTAAAGCTCTATTTTTGAATCCTGTGGAGAGAGATTTTAGAGGCTTCTTCCTCTTCTATGTGAGGCTGCCGTGCTAACCTGAGTCTTAAAAACAAGCAATTTTTTGGTATGACTTAAAAGTTACTCTTGAAACAATTGTTCTTTCCTGAAAAGTCAGAAAGGGCCTAATTAAAAATCATAATTAATACTGCTTCGAGTTTATAAAATTGAGGGAAAGAGTACTTTTACAGTGAAGCCTGATTACAAGCTGTGTAGTCTGATCAGTAGAAAAACCTCACAATTTCATATTATTGAAACATAAATAGAATGTAATGCCCTGGAAAATCCATAAATGATCCCCAAACAAAAGACAACAAAGTGCCTCTGTCTTGACTTTAGATTACACTAATTTACATTTTAGTGTTTAAATTTTTTGAAAAAAATGAACTTTTTCCCCTTTTAATAGATACGGTATTAGATATCTGATTGAAGGAGAGCAATACAAAATGAGTATTCTGCTTAAAACGTGGAAATAAAATTATTTCATAGGGGTCTGGTTTTCAGTCAGTAGAAACTTGCCTCAGCATATAAAAGTACATGAGATTTTACTCGCTACTGAAATTTTGTCCTTTGAAACTGGAAAAACCTGTAGGTTTGAGTAAAAGAACACCGGCTGCCGCTGCACTGCACACGGCCCGGGCAGGCTGCTTGCCTTCCCCGTGCTGCAATTTTGTTGTCGACAATGAGGGTGCTAATAAGATCTCTCACCGTGCTAGTTTATACAATTAGAGGATCTTTAAAAACTTATCATATTTTTAACTTGCACCATAAAGATTTAACTATGAACTTTGAATGGAAAGAAGTTTTTAAGCTAATAGCCTTTTGTCTTTCACATATCATTATTAATATGAAAATATGTGTATATTCCAGAAATTGATGCCTTGCCACCTACTTGATCTTAGAAAGTGCAAAATAAGTTTAGTAGAGAAAACACTTTTTAAGATTTTATTTCTTTATTTTTAGAGATGGGGAAGGGAGGGAGAAAGGGAGAGAAAGATCGATGTGTGAAAGAAATAATGATCAGTTGCCTCTTGCACGTGCCCCAACCAGGGACCAGGCCCACAATATAGGCATGTGCCCTGACCAGGCGAGCCAGTGACCTTTCGCTTTGTGGGATGACTTTCAACCAGTGAGCCACACCAGTCAGGGGGAGACAGAATTTTTTTAATAAAAAGTAAAAAATGTAAGTATACATACATTGTATGTGTGTGTGTGTGTGTGTGTGTATTCTTCATAATAATCAGTTGGCTGAAACGTCACAGTACAGTCAACTTTGGTATTGTATAGATCAGAGCTGTCTTTTCTGTGAATTGTAAGGAGATGAAGTTTCTCTTCAGTTCTTCTCTTTTGATTCTCTGTATTTTCACCTCTGAGTGAATAAGGATTCATTTCTTTGAATCTTGAAGGCTTTTGGTTTTCAGAGCCCACAGAGAACAGTTGACTTTAAAAAATTAGCCCTGCCTAGTGTGGCTCAGTGGAATGAGCGCTGGCCTACAAACCAAAGGTCACAGATTCCATCCCCAGTCAGGGCACAGGCCTCCTTGTGGCCCAGGTTCCCAGTTGGCGGTGTGCCAGAGGCAACAATTCGACATACCTCTTGCACATTGCTGTTTCTTGCCCCTTCTCTTTCTCCTTCCCTCCTCCTCTCCCTAAAGAGAAAATAAATAAAATCTTAAAAGAAAAAATTAGGACGAAGTAAAGAAGGGAAAGGAATTTTGCTTGGAGGCAGGATTAGTGTTGGGGAAAGGAATCAGGGTTTCTGAGGAATGTTCTCGCCTACTTTCAGAGGAGAGTGAGCTGTTATTCCACAGGGCTGGAAAGGGAGAGGGCCAGAAAACCAGGGGAAAGGAGATTTTTTGCCCTAACTTTTATTGCCACCTTGATTTGACCTCTGATCTGTGGTAAAGGATTTCGGAAGGTTTACAGGAAATCTGGATTCCTGAGATTTCTAGGGAACAGCAAAAGTCTGACTCTGTATTACAGAAGCAAATATTTTAATTTCTCATTCCATTATTGAAAGCAGCAGTGGACAAATTTAGGCAGGGATATAACGTGGGCCTCTTTATATTCTCCGTGGCTATTACAGGGACAAATGGCAAGGTGTTTCAGTTTGAAGCTTCCACAGAGGTAAAAAGTGAGGGGAAAGTTGGGAGGCTTGAATCTAAACTGCCTGCTCCATAATTTGTCTGGGGTTGGCCCACTTTACCAATCTTTTTTTACCTTAACCTTCAGGACCACAAAATAACTACTATACAATATGATTACTAATGTTATCATTAATCTATCATGTGGTTTTTGCTAATGTATTTCTCAGAGTGTGGGATGAATGCAGGGGTTCTCAGCCCTGCTGGAATCACCCAGAGAATTTTAAAGACACCTGATGTCCAGGCCACACACTGGACTAATTTTATCAGTACCTCTAGGGATGGCACTCAGCCATCATTATTTAAAAAAAAAAAGAAAGAAAGAAAAGAAAAGCTTTCTAGACAACTCCATTGGCTTAATGTACTGTCTCTCCTAGTTAAATGGTTCGCCATGCATCTCTAACAGTTGTGCTTTTTCCTTGAGACAATTGTCCTCCAGTATGTGGCAGAAGCTCTTTATTCGTACCTCCCAGTTTGTCATGCAGAATATTGAATATTCATTCTCTTAACTTCTGCTTTCAGTCAAGATGGAGTAACAGACTGGATTTATCATCTCGTCTTAAAAAAAATCAAATAGTGATGTTCAAATATTGGAAAACTGGCATTACAGGAAAGCAACAAAAGAAGGGAAACAAATGTCATGAGCTGGACACTTTCCCCAGCATGCTGTCTCGAGAGTTTCCAGGATGCCGTGCAGGCAGGAGGAATCCAAACAAGGCTGGTGTCTCTGTGAAATGGAAAGACAGAGTCGAGAACGTGGGGAGGTCAGGTGACTATAATTTGCACAACAGACTGTGGAAGGAGAGAGCCAGTTTCATGAAGGGAGCACTTCAGAAATCAGTAAATATCTCTTCATAGGTCTCGTCAGCTGAGTTTGGATTCTGCTCATGCACAGGAGGAAACTAACCAAGGTGGAGGAGTAAACTACCAAAAAGGAGCAGATAGAACAAGCCCTAGAGCACAGACAGGGTCAGGAATATTTTGTGTTTCTACCAGTGAGAGTGGGAACATCTCAAGATACAAGGGGCAAAAAGTAGAATACCCAGAGGGTATTGCTTCAGTGGGGGGTCAAATTATACCTCTGCTCCAGCCTAACAAAATTTAAAAGCAAGCTGTAAGAGGATCAAATTATTTCTAACTCAACTGTGCCTCAGAACAATGATCAATAATATTTAAACAAAATACGAGTATGCCCAGCACCCCCAAAAGTAAAATTCACATCTTGTATCTAATAAAAAAATTACCAGGCATGCAAAGAATTTGGTACATACAACCCATAATTAGAAGAAAAATTAATCAGTAAAACAGCCACATACCTACCCACCCACCCAACAACAAAAACAAAAAAAACCAAAAAGAAACAGATACAGAAATGACACAGATGATAAATTAGATAAGAATAGTAAAACGGTCATCATAATTATATTCCATATGTTCAAAAAGGTAAAGGGAAGGTTGAACATGTTAAGAAAAGACGTGGTTAGTGTAAAGAAAATCTAAATCAAATATCTAGAGAAAGCAAAAAGCAATGTCTGGGACAAAAATACACTAGATGGAATTAACAACAATTGGGCACTGCAAAAGAAAAGATTAGTGAACTTGAAGGCATAGAAATAGAAATTATACAAATGAAATAGACAAAGAAAAAACAGAAAAAAATTGAGCACTGGCGAACTGTGCGAAAACTTCAAAGAACTTGACATGTATATAATTGGAGTCCCCAAAGGAGGAGGGGGGATAAAAATACTCTAAGAAATAATGGCTAAAATGTTTCCAAATTTGATGAAAACTTAAAACCCACTGATCCAAGAAACTTTATGGACCTCAAGCACAAGAACATACAGAAAATTCCACCAAGGCATATCGTACTTTAATTGCTCAAAAACGGGGATAAAGAGACAAATCTTAAGACAGACTGAGGCACATTACATGCAGCAGAACAAAGATTAGGATGACAGCTGATTTCTCATCAGAAACAAAACAAGCAACAAGACATTGTAGCAACAGCTTTAAAGTATGGAAAGAAAAAAATCTGTGAGCGTAAAATTCTACAGAGAAACTATCTCCCCCTCCAAACAAAAAGGCAAAATAAATTTTTTTCCAGCATATAGAAATTTCCACCCTAACTGCACTACAGGAAATGTTAAAGGACATCCTTTAGGCGGAAGGAAAATAATACCAGATGGACATATTCATCTACACAAAAATAGGGAGAGCATCAGAAAAAATAAATAGGTAAGTAAAAAGACTTTACAAAATCTTATTTTAATAAACTCTTTGAAAAATAATTGTGTAATGTGAAGATAAGATCTTGTAGGGTTAGTAACACATTTAGAAGTAAAATATATTGCAAAACTAAGGGAGGAAATAGTATACTATTGTAAAGTTCTTGTACTATGCATTAAGTGATATAATAAATCTTGATGGTAGATAGTGAGGCACTAAAGACGTATACTATAAACCACCACTAACAATAAAACATAGGCATAGCTGACAAGTTAACAAAGAAGATAAGATGAAATAATAAAAAAGATCACTTATTCCAAGATAAATAAGAAAAAGAGGTAACAAAGAACAAAGAACAGATTGAACAAGTAGAAAACAAATAGCAGACTGGTACATTTAAATTTGACCATATCAATAATCACATTAAATATAAATAGTCTAAACACCCCATTTAAAAGCCAGGGATTGCCCAACTGAATTAAAAAAGCAAGACCTAACTATATGCTACTTATAAGAAACCCACTTTATATAAGTTTATAAGAAAACTGTTTAAAATGAAAAAGGATGGAAAAAATATACCTTGCTAATGCTAATCAAAAGAAAATAGGAACGGCTATATTAACACTAGAAAAAAAGTGGATTTCAGAGTAAAGAATATTACCAAATATAAAGAAGTTTATTTCACAATGATGAAGTGGTCAAACTGTCAAAAGAACATTTCAATCCTAAACATTTACACATTTAATTAGAAAATGTAAAAATATATTACATAAAAGTTAATAGAATCAAAAGAAATAGGCAAATCCACAATTACAGTCAGATATTTTAACACCACTCTCTTAGTAATCAATAGAACAAATAGACAGAAAATCAGTTATTATACAGAGAATTGGGGGAATACCACCAAGTACCTTGACCTAATTGACATTAATAGAACATTCTTCCAACAACAGAAGAATACACATTCTTTTCATGTAAAGAAGGAGTATATACCGACATGGATCATATTCTGGGCTATAAAACAACTCTCAAAAAATTTTAAAGGATTCATCCATACCAAGTCCATTCCCTGACCAAGATAGAATTAAATTTGAAATCTATAACAAAAAGATATCAGAAAAACCCTTAAATATTTGGAAACCAAGTAACACAATTAAATAACCCATGGGTAAGAAATGGCTATGTTCATTCTCTTGACTGTGGTGATAGTGTCATGGGTGTAAACATGTTAAAACTCTTCAGGTTGTATACTTTAAATATGTTCAGTTTAATGTATTTTAATTATATCTCAATAAAGCTGTTAAAAAAGACATGTGCTGAGGGTTGGAATTGAGTAATAACCACAATTTTTATTGCTTCATCAAGAATATTCTTAAGTGAGACTGGCTCTTTTTCTTTTATCATCCTGTCTGTTCTGGGTTCTCACTCTCTCTCTCTCTTCCTTCCCCTGCCATGCGTGGCAGTGAAGAAAACAATAAATACAAGTACAGTTTTGTGTTTTGTCTTGGTAAGTGCTAAGGTGCCAGAGTTTCGTCCATCATTGGTTTTGCAGCATCAGTGCAAAGTTAATACAGTGAGAAAAGCATATCTTGCTCTGGTATTATTATAAAACCTGATTTGACCTTGCAGACAGCATCTTAGGGACTCCCCGGGGGACCATGGATCATATTTTGAGAACTGCAGTTTTAATAGAAACTTCTGGTCATTACTGCTTTAGTCCAATGGTGTCACTTTACAGGTGGGACTATGTGTATGAATATTTTACCCTGGCAAAGGTGTGGGGAAGATCTTGTTTAGCAGTTGGGTCCTTAATGTGCTTCAAATCTCAGAGTAGAGTCTACACAATAATTAAGGTGATAATGACTCTGCTTGTGACTAGGACCATCACTGCAGACATGAACATTTTTTTTTCTGTACTGAAAAACTGGGCCTGGAACTATTTAATTAAATGGAATAGTCATGGGTTATCTTCTATAGGACGAGTGTAAAGAAAGGAAAAGTTGCAGTAATGAAAAAAGTAGCCGACATAAGGGATTTCTCAGAGTTTACAGAAGGAAGGAGGGGAGAAAAGAAGAATGAGTGAAGGAAAGGGGAAGAGGGGCATGTAGTACACGAGGCACGAGACAGAATATGAATAAAGAAGGCAGGGATACAAAAGTAGAGTCCTGTTGGATTTGTAGATTTACAGAAAGTTGTCAGGAAAGCCCACATGTGTAAAACACAATTTACTAAAATCAGTTTCTTATGTAAAATGTGTCAGATTTGTACAACACACATGATACAAATGCAGCAGTGGTGGCTACTGCTCGGATGCCCCTGCAGGGGAGGACTCTGCTCCTGCTGTTGGAGTGCTGTTGGCAGCCAGCCTCTAGCTGTCAGGTCCTTTGGCTGCAGAGAGCTGCTTGCAGGAAATCACCCCACGGAGGTGGGGGTATAAAACCCCAGCCGTTCTGACTCACCGTGGGACGACTCTCACAAGCGACTTCAGATCCAGGGCTCTCCTTGGGGTTGGGTGAGGCTGTGGAGAGGGGCCCACTTCCCTGCTAAATTTGCTCTCTGGCCAGTCCGGTTCCTCCCTCTCCCTCCCTCAGGGGTTTGTCCCAAGGGCACTCCTTGATACACATCCTGAATGCTACACTCTGTCTTGGAGTCTGCTTCCTGTAGATCCCAAACTGCAACAGCATCTTGTTGACTTAAATATAAGCAAACTTGGTGAACCCTCCAGAATGGAAAATCATCATCAAATTATGTGTTAACATTTTAACTCAAGCATTTCCTTACTTCTTTTTTGAATTGCTTATACTTAGCATGATATTATCTTTAACATTTTATTTCATACCGGTTTGCAATTTCACCTCCCCCCCCCCACTTTTTATAGGGATCATATTGTAGAAAGATAAAAAGGTAATACAGTAAGAAAAACAATTAAGCTGTTCGTTACCCAAATATTCGGTAAACTCACTATTTCAAGATTGGTCCAAGCAACTAGAGTGGAAATAATTGGGACATGTGATAGTGGTTTTGTTCTGGGTATTGCAACCACAGAAAGTTCTGAAGTGGTTCGATCATCAGAACTGTCCGTGAATGTAATAAAGAAGCTATTTAATTTTGTTACAGCTTGAAGAGTCCAATGGTCACTTAAAACTCTCGGACATGAACAGGGTTGATAATTCTGAACATGGGGAAAGTAGGTACTTCCACCGTGTTTTGCCCTGTAGCTCCAGAGGAGGGCAGAACAGCGTGTTTCCAGAGCAGCCCTCTCTTTTTAAACTCACTCCAACAGTCAAGCCCAAGAAAATAGAGTCCATAGACATTCTGGCTGACTCCGTTACCTCCAGACCTTTGCAGTCTGGGAAACAGGTCCGTTTCAGTGTCCGGCTCTGATTTTCCTGGGATGGATACATTACTAGGACATGACTCAACATAGGCCACACCCTGATCCTCACTGGGGAAGAAAAAGAGAATGGGGAAGTAATTGCCTTGACAACTTAGATCAGAAACCTACAAACAAAATTGAGATATTGTTTTATTTTTTTTCTGGGATTATCTTGATCACAGTGATCTTTGATGTTACAGAGTCAAATTCAGTTGTGTTTAGCTTTTCCTTTCCGGGGGCCTGCATTGGAGCGGATGACTGCTCGAAGGTGTGCGAACATTGGAGATCTTATTTCAGGTAATTACTTCAACCACACATCTCCATTTGGGAGTAGGACGGTCGTCTTTTTATAAGGCAAGGTAATTATTTGTGAGAAAAAAAGAGAAAAGGTATTGAGACTCCCCCCTCCTCCTTGCCCTCAAACAGGTTCTGGCTTTGCACGGAGGGTGGGGAGCCTCAGTTTCCACGTCTCTAAAGCGGAGTTGATCTGTACCACACACGATTGAGAAGATTAAATCAGAGAACAGGGGGAAAGCACCCAGGACAGTGCTCGTACGGAGCTCTCCGTAAACATCATTCCCGTGGGAAGAAGAGCTGTGGGCAAACAGTTCGTAACCGCACAGGGGTCTGATGAAGCCTCGCTCCCCTTTCCATTCCAGTTATGGCACTGGAGATTATAACAATGCCTCTTCCCCGTCTCCTCCTCTCTTCCTCTCCAAGACAAGGAAGTAGCCATCTCAGTTCCCTTGGATTCGGAAGCTTGTGCCTCCCAGAATAGCCCAGCCCGGGGGTTGCTAAGGTCCGGGATGAGGGGGGTGGGGTGGGGAGCTGTGGCTTCAGCCTGCGCAGTGCAGAGGGAGGCGACCCGGAGCGGTGGGGGGGCGGGCGTAGTCGATCCCAAGGGTGGAGGAGAGGAAAGGAGAAGGACGCGCGTTCCCGGGCTCGTGACCGCCCGCGGCCCAGGGAACCGAGCCCAGACATCCTCGGAGAGATGGCAGGCGGCGGGGACCCGCGCGTCCTGAGCTCCCGCCACCTGCTGCTGCTGCTGGCCGCCCTGCCCCTGGCAACCCGGGGGATCAATCGAGGCGCAGCAGCCTGGACCCTGGAGAAGGTGAGGGACTGCTGTTGCGCGACTGTACCTGGGCGGCTCTTGCCAGGTGCGGGGATCTGGGGCCGAGCGAGGGCCACATAGGCAGGGAGGGAGGAGGGTCGGAGCGGCCGTCCGGAGCCCAGGCAGCCGTGCTCTCTCGGGTGCCCGGAGGAGTCGAGGGTCTGCGTCCTCAGCGGGGTGCCTCTCTGGCCTCTGGGACCACTAGGCAGCTGGGTGATGTCACCAGCCTTTTTTCGGCTGTGTCTGATGCGGGTACTGACAGGCGCAGGAAGTGTGTCTCGCCGGTGGTGGTGGCCGGCGGGGAGAGGAGAGCGCATAGCCAAGCCACCGCCCACTCGGGACCCGGGAGGCTGGAGGTCTCCCCACTCCCAACGCCTCGGCGCGGGATGCAGCTGGGGGTGTGCCCACGCCCTCCCCACAGCTGCATCCCAGGACGCCTTGGGGACATGAAGTTTCCTTGTGTTATTGTCATCCTTTTTAAATTTTTAAGCGGAGCAACTCCAAGTCAAGGAACTTAATTGGAGACCTGCCTTACTTAAAATATTTTTTATCTTAAAAGTGAGTTAAATGCAGTTGTCAGAGCAGTGTATTTAGTTGTAGGTGAAAATTTCATATAAGGAACTTAGAATAAAAGTGCTTTGCAAGGGCCCTCTGTGTGGAGTAAGTAGTTCCCAGTTATTTCCCTTTCTTGTGTAACAGTTTTGAAATCATGACATTGCTAGGGACTGATGCAAATGCTAACGGTACTGGAGTAAAATGGCATGTTCTTGAAGATACCAAGAAAGCAGCAAAGCAAAGAGATCGAGACTTTGCGAGTGTTCTTGAAGAGATCTTCTAAAATGCTTACACTATGCCTGTACACGTTTGAAATGCAGAGCACCCTGGAGAAGGTTCAGGCCCTTTTCCCGCGCTGGCTGCCCTAACCACTCGGGTTCCCTGGGTTAGGCTTAATTAGGCCCTCTTACACACGGAGACCCTCAGCCACAGGGAGTGGGTGGGGTGCAGGAAATCAGCTCAAGAATAACTTCATTATAAGAAAAATAACCTCGTCAGCGGCTGTAATGTTCATTGAGCAACATTGAGGTGCACATGCAAATCCTTTCCTTTGCTTCACTGTGAGCACCTTCCCGGTCAGAAACTGGGAAGAGCTCACAAAGAACCAGAATGTGGAGCCACACCAAGCCTGTCTTCCTGATCCACCTAAATGGCCCCGAGAAAGTGAGATGGGAACGGTTTCAACGTGCTGCTCTGGAGGGATCATTTGCGGGCAGGTTGTACCCGTGGGTGGCAGAAGGTGCTGGATTCTTCAACTGTTTAACCCACGAAAATTTAACTTTTGGGAAATGTCTTTTAAAGCACAAGTCTCTTTTATATTTATTTTAAGAAGCTTCTAATCAATGCTGTTTTGGGGAACTCGGATGCTTTCTGGGAAGGTGGTGGAAGCAAACAAACAAATGTGTCTAATTCTCGGTTCCTGGTCTCCTCCCTCCTTTTTCTGTAGGCCTTCCATAAGTCCTCCAGGTGGCCAGTACGGTTTGCAGCCTGGGAAAACAATTAGTCACCATTAAAATACATGCCTTCCTGCCTTCTGTGGCATATATATTCTAATCTGTATAGTGCTCTTGGTACACTGGTCTGCCAAAAGGTGAGGCGTGGTAAAGCATCGATTTTGAAATCCATTTTCTTGGCTGTGAAATAAAGGTGTGTCTCTTCCAGTGGCATGTAATATGTAAAAATGATTCAAACCTAGTTTATGGTTGTGTTCAAAAGATTATGATTTGGTTATTTGAAATCTGCCAGCAATTTCTCCATAGAAGCAATATTATGAGTCTCACAGTGTCCCTGTTGTCCCCAATTTATAGATGAAGAGACTTGGCCACGATTACACCACTGAACTGAAGCGCCCTCGTCCCTCCTTCCCTCCTCCACTTTCTTCTCCAGGGTCGATGAGCCCTGGCTCATGATTCAGGAACAGTGACCAGCTAGTGAAGGAGTGTGGGGCTGCAGGGAGGGTTGGAGGGCCAGAGGAAGAGCTTATTTACCCATCTCTGGGTCAGGGTGGGCCTTAAATGTAATACCAAAGTACATCATTTGTTTTTGGAACTTTCTCTTCTCTCCCTATTTCTCCCTTTCCCTAATCTCCCTTATAGAACTTCAAGTTCATTATTCTTGGGGTTAGCCCGTATTCCAAAATTGCTTCTTTTGAATCCTGCCTTCCCCAGTCTCCCATCTTACTACCATCTTCCTTTAGTACAACCCTGCCAACCAGCTATTAAAAGGAATCTCATGAAATCGGTCCTCTCTTAGGTGTGAAACTGTTGAGGGCTTCAGATATATATATATATTTTAAAGGGAAGCTATTAGTTCCAACACATTAAAAAGTATGGCTTCTCTTGAAGTCTCTCAACTGTAAAGTTCACATGTGCTCATTTTAGAAAGCTAGGAAAATACAGAAAAGTACAGTAAAAAGAAAACTATTATCACCCATAATCCCACATTCAGGGATAATTGCTGTCAACCATTTTGGTGTTTTAATTTCTTCTCTCTCTCTCCCAGTTCAAGTCATACTAGGGGCGGAGGAACATGTTCTTTGAACAGAGCAGCCACATATAGGAGAGCTGTCTTCACCTAGGGGTCCTCCTTCAAGGTTAGCGTTGACAAGCTGTTACTGCTCTTCCCAGCATTTCACAGTCCTCGGCTTCTACAGCCACTTGTATTCTAAAAGTTTTTAGGGTTCCCCTTCTCTGGGGCTCTAAAGTCCTTAGTCATCCATCCTCCCCTCCACCTACTATGATTCTTGTGGAAAGAGCAACGGAGACTTCAGGCAGGGTCAGGGAGGTCAGTGGTAGGCTGGGTGTTGGTAGGGGAAAAAGATAAAATACACCATTTTGAGCTTTCACTACAGTAAGTACTATGACATGCCTTTTGCAGATAAGGAAACTTGCCCTAGTCACAGCTCTGCAGTCAAGGAGCTGGAATTTGAGTCTAAATTGTTCAAAGCCTGCACTGCTTTGCTTTTAGACAGATGCCTGCTTGCATTGAAAGCAGGCATAACTTTATCTTATTCAGTCCCTACTCTTCCACACTGCATTTGTAATGTCAGTGGCATCCCACACACTGAAGGAGTTCAGTAAATGCTGGCTGGGTTGAATTTACAGGTAGACACTCAGTGTTAACCTGAGTGCTGTTGGGAGATTCTCATATGGGATGGAAACTGGAATTGAATCGGCTGAGCTTCTGTAACAATCTCCCTTTAATTCAATGATTTGGAACCTCAAATCCCTCTCCAAGTGGGGCCAGCTCTACCAATTATGTAATTAAAACCCTCTTTGGCCTGGCACCATGTGATTAGCCTGGAGGAGCTGCTTCAGGATATCTGGTTCACAATTTTTTAGCTGATAGATTTTTGTCACCCAAAGCAGACTTATTGTCCTTTCCGCCCGGGCGAAAAGACAAGGAAGGGGCTGTCACAGAGACTCATTCCTCTGAGAATTCCTGTGCCAATAGAAAATTGGCCACAGGTCTTTTAACTGAACTGAACCTGGAATAATTTGGGCATTTGCACTTAATATTGGCTCAACACTATTTCTGCCCCATTTTCTTTGCTCATGCCCAGCCCACACTTTCTCCCCAGGTTTCTCCTATTTCCTTTCTCTCATCTCCACATAGATGTTTATACTTATTCAGAGAGTGAGTCTCCATAGAAATTGAATGAGTGCCATTTAGGTTAGAGAAGTCAGATGCTTCTCTGTACAGGGCTTTAATGAATAGGACTTAAGTCATTAACTGTGGTTGTTTCCCCTCTCTATCCTTCCCTGACTGGGAAGCTTTTCTCTGTGATTTCACAGGGGCACCTCCTCCCAGGCAGGTAGAGAGAGGGAGGGCTTTTTATGGATGTATATTAACTAAGTGGCTGAGCCCAGGAGACTGAGGAATCCATGCAAGACTCTGTATTCAGGAGCATCAGTGGACCTGTTTGTAGAACGTACCCTTTATTCACCCATTAAGCAGTTTTGGGGTGATACTTGCCAACTGTGTTACATCTAAAGATCCTGGAGGGTTATTTGTTTTGTTTCTCTCTTTTTTCCCCCCTGAAATCCCTTAAGAACTCTTTCAAGCCTCCATAAATTGCCATGAGCTTGATTTCTTTTGCTGTGGACATGACCTTATGCACAGCGACCAGGTAGGGTGTGGGATGGCAAAAATGTCAATCATTAGAAAAGGAGTCACTGTTCAAACAGCTTTTGAAACAGCGGTTCTTGGTTGTCACAATGACTGCCCCGGGCCAACCCAATTCTAAATCTTCATGAGCATTGACTATCAGAAATTCAAAAAGAACAAAGCTCGCCAATATTGACTATAGCATTTCCTGGTCATTTGCAGCTGGCAGCCACCTGTCTCTTCTGTCTTTATAATTGCTTGTGCATTCAACTAACTTAATATGTATGATAGCAAAATGCCCATTTTACTTTATTATGTAAACACGGTCTTAGTGAAGATAGTTTTAGAAAGGCAATCACCTGTCACTTCCTTATTTGATGAATTCACCCAATGTTTATTGGGTGCTCAATATGAGCTAGGAAAAGAGTGGAAAATAAGAGACAGTTTTGCCCTCATGGAGCTGACACCTTGTATGAAATCAGATATTAAACAAGTAAAAACTGAAGGAAGTGGCCTCTAAGCTACCACCAGGTGAAGAGGAAGGGAAAAGATACCACAGATTCAAAGGCCCCAGTGAAGCACAGCTTTACACTGCTTTGGGGCCTGGAAAGGTGCCAGAGAGACTGAAGCCTGGTGAGCTGGGGCAAGTGGCCCTGCCTGGGGCATGTGGGCCAGCAGGAGAGACCAGATACGCTCTCGTTGGCTGTTGGCTGCGTTAATAATTAACCATGTAAGTCTTCTGACTTCTTGACGCCATTTTCTTCTATTCCCTTTCTTCCATTTCCAGTAGTTTGCCTTTTAGATTTAGTTTTCTTCTCAAAGAGCTGATTAAAAGTTAATGTGGATGAACTTTGATTATAGAGGTACCAAGGAATTTAAAGGCTGCTGTGGCAAGGTTATTAAGAAAATGTATTTAAAAGTGTTTTACCAGTAAACAAACACAAACCTTAAGATGCTCAGGCACAGCATCAACATTTGGGAGTAAAAGGGAAATGTGTAGATGAGGAAGGGAGGTAGGGCTGAACTAGTACCAGACTGGGAATCTGCAGACTGGGATCTTCCCGTGGATTTACCAGTAACTCTCCTAGCACTGTGGGAAAAGCAGCTGATTTATGTGAACTTCAGTTTCTTGAACTTCAGTTTCTGTGAACTTCAGTTCCACTAACGTAAATCAAGGAGGTTGATCTAGATCATCTCTAAATGGTCTTTCCAGCTCTTAACCCTTCTATGTTTGATGGAAGGCAATAGAACCAAAACTTATTGAATATTTACTCTGGCAGTTTACATGTATTAGCTCACTTAATTATAATTACCCTAAGAAATAGGTGTTATTACCTCCATTATACAGATGAGGAAATTGAGCTTTAATGAGATCAAGTAACCTCATCAAGGTTACAGCTAGTAAGCGGTGAGGGGCTGAGTTGAGAGGGTTTGTCTGAACCCACAGCCCACGCTCTTTGCATGGTGATACCAAGGAGCCATGCTGAGACGTATCCAAGTGTAGATGAGTGTAAATAATTAGGCAAATGCATTCTCAAATTCCACAGTTTCTCACCAGCCACATGGGATATTTGACATGGAATGAGATACCTATGTGATTACTTCGACATATTCAATAAACACTGGGCCCTGAAAAGACTGTATAATAGACAAATCTGCCCCAATTTTTGTTTTGCACTCCAAGAACTTAATATTTCCGTGTTACCTTCATCATTCCCCTTAGGGAAGAAATCATCTGATCAAACCGTGTACTACCCTGTGGAGAGGAGTAATGTTCCATCATTGAGCATCTGACAAGCCTGTGATGAATTAATGATTCATCACTGCTAGTATCAAAAGTGTGGAGTAATATCCAAATTACAAATTTGAATGTTATGTTTATGTATCGGTTTAAGTTTCACTTAACTAATATATCAGTGTACCTAAGAATGTGAACATTAACAGAATATTAAAATAATTTTAACTGAAGATAAAAAGTGTATTATTTATTGGGTTATGGAATCATCAAGCTCTGGCTGAAAGGAATTGTAACACTCATGTAGGTTAGCGCTAGTCAAGAGAAATAAATAATGAGAAGTACATATGAAATTAAAAAATTTCAAGTAGCTATATTAAAAATGTAAAAAGCGATAGGTGAAAATAATTTTGATATATTTTGTGTAACTCAGTATATCAAAAATTATCATTTCTCCTGGCTGGTGTAGCTCAGTGGATTGAGCGCAGGCTGGGAACCAAGCGGTTCCGGTTTGATTCCCAGTCAGGGCACATGCCTGGATTGCGGGCCAGGTCCCCAGTGAGGGCCATGTGAAAGGCAACCATACATTGCTATTTCTCTCCCTCTCTTTCTCCCTCCCTTCCCCTCTCTCTAAAAATAAATAAAAATTTAAAAAAAATTATCATTTCTGTCATCACTATAAAAATTGTTAATGAGACATTTTACAACTTTTTCATATAAAATCTTCTAAATCTAGTGTGTATATTATACTTAAAGCACATCTCAGTTTGACTCACTACATTTCAAGGGCTTAATTGTCAAAAGTGGCTAGTGGCTACCGTATTGGACAGTGCAGATGTAGCTTAAATTCTCGTATTAGTTTTTGTGGGGAATGAGAAGTTAAGGGACCTGCCTAAGGTCAGACAACCTATAAAAGGCAGTAAGCAGCTTTGAATCCAGCTTCTCTAATTCCAAGACAGTGCTCATTCAGTAACACCACACTGTCTTTTTAAAAGCAATTTTGTTAATAGAATATATTGTTTTGTTGTCTACAGTTTTTAAAATATTGAGTTTTCTTAAGAACAGGAGATCTGAAATTGATATTTTAAAATCTTAGTTTTACAAAGCAATTGTACCAGAAGTTATTAAAGCTTACCCAGGAAATAAGTGTTAAATATTAATTTTTAGGTTCAAAGCATTATTTTAATTTTGTTTTTGAAATAAGCTGCCAAAAAAATTAGTTTAACTTTCAAGATCTAAGGGGCCAATTTTTTTTTTTAAAGATTTTATTTTTTTTATTATTTTTTAGAGAGAGGGGAAGGGAGGGAGAAAGAGAGGGAGAGAAACAGAGAAACAGCAATGTATGGTTGCCTCTCACATGGCCCTCATGGGGACCTGGCCCTCAACCCAGGCATGTGCCCTGACTGGGAATCAAACCGGGACCGCTTGGTTCCCAGCCCGCGCTCAATCCACTGAGCTACGCCAGCCAGGGCTAAGGGGCCAATTTTTAATTTGACTAGTTTAATGTGCCTTGTATAATAAGAGCTATCTCTTCATTTCTAGGTTGAAAGACAGTATTTTTCAATTGCAAATGTCTCAGGGTCAATCTTAAACATATTATGAAATGATAGCCGGTTAAATAATGTTGTTGAATCCTCAGAATTATCACCAGCCAGCCATTCTGAATTCATCGTCTCTTCAGCAAGTTGCAGAAGGCACCAGCATTTCTGGAATGTGGCAAAATGACTTACGACCACTGCTGGTAGAGCGATACCCGGGATCCCCTGGGAGCTATGCAGTTCGCCAGGTGAGAACACAGCACTCAAGCCTCAAGGCTGTCTACTACTTTGCTTTCACATGAGAGATAACATATCCAAAGTTCAGAGTTATCTAATTTTTAGATCTGCATTCTAATCTTTTGTTCACCCAAATAAGCAACCAAGAACACCAAACAACTGAGAGTAAATGTCCGTTTTGTTTAGTGTTACATGTTAATAAATCCATTTACATGTGAAATCTCTGTGTGGGGTACGACATCGTCCTAAGCGTTCAACTCTTGATCATTTCTATAACAACCCCTTGGATCCAAACACCCAACATTAACAACTTAGACCGTCCTTGCTCGACAGTTCTGGGCCGAGAGTGGGTTACTGTCCTGTCGGGCCTCCATTCATTGCCCTCTGGGAAGCTGTATCCTCCCTGGAGGGAAATCAAGATCAGCTGCTTCTCCAGTGCAGTGCTTCTCAAGCTTCTGACGCTGACCCCTGGCAATAAATAAATCTTTTATTTATATATTTATATTAAATATATACATATAAAATGCCATATATGTGACATTTATATACACAAACATAAAGATACATATATACATTGCAATGCCATTTTTCTATATTTATATCATCTAGATGACATGTTATACACACAAGCATAATGAGCCATAGGCTGGGCTAGACCTTGCATGTTTCTTTGCCTCCTTAGTGCTCTCCACCCTGAATGATGACTTTTTTTTTACTTCCCCAAACTGGTCTCATTTCAAGGGGCAGCTTGAGAAGCAGTGGCAGAGACTGGCCCATCATGTCCTCCTCTGAGAGTATTCCACCTGCCTAACTCTTCAGGTGCCAGTGCTGTGACAGAGTGACCCCTGCAAAGCCAGCAGCACAGCTGTTGGGCCAGACACTGTTTTACCCAGTACACGGCTTCTGCCCCTCAAGCCTAGCCCAGGCGGCCACTGTCTGTTACTCCATCAGCTGCTTGCCTTCCATACAAACAGCTCCTGCTTCCCTAAGGAATTAGATGGTGGAGGCCTGAAGAGCATCTAGTTCTTTCTACATTTGAGGCAGAATAAATAATAATGATGATGATGGTGGATTTTCACCAAGCACTGTTTTGAGGTCAGGCAGTGTATGGGGTTCTTTGCATGGATAATCTCATTCAGTCCTCACAACAATGCTACCACATGAGTGCTACAGATTAAAACCCAAACAAATTTGCTCAAGGTTATACACTTACCAGTGATGAGGCCAGAACATGGACCGAAATTGGACTGCTTGACTTCTCCACCTTTTCCCCGGAGAGGGGATGCTGGGGGGAGCCAGCTCGGTGGTGTGTGCTCACAAACGTCTCCGACTGTGCATCTTCTCATGCCTGCATTGGAGAGTGAGGCATGTGCCACTCATTTTGATGGTACTCCCTGGGCCTCATCTCCTAAGTATTTTTTTTTTTTTTAGAAGAAGCTCCAGGCACTTACTGGGGCTTTCCAAAGTCCTCAGTTCCTCATTAGAAAAAAAATCTAGGTCTCTAATACTCAATTCAACCTTTTTCATTTCCCCATACCATTTGCTCCTCAGGTCGTATGTACCCGGAAACACATATACACGCTCCGAGCTGAGGTTCCTCACCTGGGACCTCTAGAAGACCACGAACACAGCTATTGCTATTTTGATCTTTACCTAGCTTTAATAGACTAGCTAGCACAGATAACATGCACAGATACTGTTGTGATTAAAATACAAATTCATTTGAAAGTGTTACTGTAATATTTTCTATGTCATCAGAGGTGTCAAGTGAGGAATTTATCGACAATATTTTAGGACGTGTTGAGCCTAACAGGGTGGTTGTGTTAGAAATCTCACTTAAGAGGTTCAATTTGATAAGTTTTTGAGGAGAAAATCACCATGAGTTTTTTTTTTTTTAAGCTTTTATTTATTCTTAGAGAGAGAGGGGAAGGGAAGAGGATGAGAGGGAGAGAAACATTGATCGGTTGCCTTTCGCACATGCCCCGACGAGGACTGCGCCTGCAGCCCAGGCCTGCCCTGACCAGGATAGAACAAGCGACCTTTTGCTTTGCAGGATGACATGCAACCAACTGAGCCAGGCCTGCCAGGGCTGCACCTGAATTTTTAGACAGCTGCCCCCTAAGCTGTGAAAGATAAGGGGTTTCCATTTTTGATGATGAGGTGGATGGCACATGAGTTATTACGAAGGAACTAGACTAATGACCTTTATTTGAATTAGTACCTTTTATTCAGAACTAATTTTAAACAAGAATAGTGGAAAATTTATTTTTTCTTCTGAGGCCTTTGTGAACACTAGACTAGATTTTTTATATAATTTACAGAGTTTTAGCGTTGTAACTAGGCACGACTCTCAAATCGAAAAAAAATGTGGACTTGATATAAAATTAGTGAATTAACTTTTGTAGTTCTCAGTGATGTGTATTGCTATGGATTCCCTCTCGGAGATGAATATATGAACACGATCCCTTAGTTTGCATTTTTATTATCTCTAATCAATGAGCTTAAAGTTGCCTATTGGATTTTTAGAATATTTGTATTTGAGGAGATAATTTATTTGTAAAATAAATAATTAGAAGGCATTAAATCAGGGATTAATTATTTTAGTGATTTCTAGCTGAGATAGGAAAAATATAAATTTAAAAATCAGGATGAAGCCCCTGGCTGATGTAGCTCAGTGGATTGAGCGTGGGCTGGGAACCAGAGGGTCCTGGTTCGATTTCCAGTCAGGGCACATGCCTGAGTTTCAGGCCAGGTCCCCAGTGAGGGCCATGTGAGAGGCAACCATACATTGCTGTTTCTCTCCCTCTCTTTCTCCTTCCCTTCTCCTCTCTCTAAAAATGAATAAATAAAATCTTTAAAAAAATCAGGATGATAAAGTCTCACTAAGGAGCAAGCCAGAAACTTCATCTAAAAGAGGCAAGCTAGAAATTTCAGGGTTAAAGTCCCCCATAAATGCTCAGTGCATCATGGAAGCTGAAAAGCATGGACTTCTTTCCTGAAAGGCGTATGTGGCCCAATGAAGGGCCCTGGGGGGAGAGCCCTCAGCTGGGAGACTGAGAGACTAACAAGTGGAGCACCCAGGGAGGAAGAGGTATGTGAAGTCCCCAGTGGCAGGATTCAGCTTTCTGGCTAGGGTCTGTTTGCAAATTTAATGCAACTATAGCAGAATCTGCTTCCTCCAGACAGACCTGGTCTACTAATGGCATTGTTTCTCAGAATCTGGACACAAGGATTTCAGTTGATAAATTAGACCCAGGATCATTCACTAATGTTAACCAAAATTCTCCCCCACCTACCCCCGCCCTGGAGTCATATTTGCCTTTATCTTTTTTCTCTCTTCCCCTCTCTCTCTCCACCCCCATCTCTTAGTCTCTCTCTCCAGGTCTCCACCTCCATCTTTATATCCTTTTCTTTCTCATTCTACTCAGTCTCTGTCTATGTCTTCATTTCTCTCTGTCTCCACCCATTCATCCCTTTCTCTTTCTCTCTTCCTTATTTTGAAAAATAAGTATATAATAATACAATATAGAGCCTGCCTTCTAAATTGCATTTGAGTATGGCTAGTGGGCCCAGGTTTTTGCTCCCCTGAGTGAGGGAGGCACAGCAGCTTTAGACTCCCCGCTCTTCCCCCTGCCCCCTGCCTCCTGCCCCCTGCCAAGCACTCCCCACCTAGGGGCATTCTAGTGAGCAGAGCAGTAGTTTTGGGAGCCTACTCCACAGAATTGTAGTAAGAGTTTGCAGATTAAGTCTGAAAGCCAAAAGCACAACAATGAGGGATATTTGTGATGTAATTAGATTATGCAGCCAGTTTGATTGTTTATAAAGAAATTAGTTGCTAAGACAAATAAAAAATATTTATACTGAATAAAAAAGATTATTTTAGAGCAAATTCTTTCTGGGGCATTTGCTGATGCTTTTGAGGATTTTACTGTCAATGTAGATATCAGAAGTTATCACAACTGGTTTAATAGTTGAGAAAGGAGTTTGTGTGTGAGACTTCAGTTGAGCAAAACTAACATATATATATATTTTAAATCCCAATTAATTTCATAAGCATGCAGTCTGCTATTGGTGCTGAAGACATTTTATGGAGCAGTTCATCATCTGGATACCAGATGTTCTGGAATACATGCCTTTTTTTTTTTTAGATGACCCCTTTTATGGCAAAAAATTTTTCCTCAAGTCTGGAGATAACTTATTTTCATATTCTGTGTAAAGTTTGTCTTAGATGCACAGTGCTTTATCTCTATTCAGACTACTAATGTTCTCTACCATATAATTTTATATATTCTCATTAAGAATAATTTATCATTAAAAATAAAGGTATTTTTAAAAGAATGAAAAAATAATTTATTAATTACAGTCAACCCATATTTACTGATGGTCAACTGTGAGCAAAGCCCAATACTAAGAATTGTGGAGAATAACAGAATAAATGAGATATCAATGATGATTTCCAAAAGATTCTAAGCATTTCTTTCTGTTATATGAAACGACAACTTGTCCATAAGAGAAAAAGGTAAGGTACTGCGTATATGTGCTACTTAGGCCAAAGTCCACCTTGCTGTGGAAAGCAGAAAGTGGATAGGTAGAGAATTGTGTGTTTATTTGGCTTTTGCAAGATTGACTGCAGAGTTGCTGATTTCCCTCCTGGTTTAGTTCTCCTCTTCCTGGAAGCTTCCTGCCGCGGTTTTTCCAAGGCCCTTGCCTACGTGTCATGTCACATTAGTTAGGGCAGGAGGCCACACAAGACTTGGCAAGGCTAGAAAATTTTGTATTTCCTTGGGAGAAAAAAAAACTTCCCATTCTTTTCCACTTATTATGTTATTTATTTATCACTTCAAGGTTCATCCTCACTGATGTAGATTGTGGAACAGATTGCTGATTATGTGGATGGTTAGTCTGTCACTTGACTTTTAAAAAAGACCCTTTAAGACAACTTGCAAAGATGTAAATATTTCAAAATAAAGTAAAATAACTGGAACCCAGTGTGAAAAGTAAGGTAAAGGGGAAATAAAGGCAGGAAAAAGCAGACAGAGCAGTGAGGGACTCACCTGTCACTTCTCACAGCATGGATTCTAGATTCTTAAAGAAGACCCTTGCAATTCCTACGGTGAAGTTTCTTTTCCCTCTGCTACTTTATCTTGTCATTTACCGTGTTGCTCATAAGGCCTAAAAGAACCGAGCGAGATGAGAAAATAGATTCTTTTTTTATTTTTACCAGCATATGCTATAGGTTTGGACCCTCCTTGAGTGCAGAAGGGAAACTCCTTGATAGTCACTATGGTTCAGAGTTGCTTATTGATTCTTGGAGTTGGCAGGACCTCAAATATCCCCCAACCATCCCCTTGTTGTGGGACTCTTTGTATTATCCTTAGTAGGTGAGCATCAGTGCCTTTCGTTGGTGTTCATTACATCTGCTGGACTTGGGGCACATGCTACGCGCTGGGGACCCAAAGACCTACCATGTGCACTGCTTGCCTTCAAAGAGCGTAGAATTGACACCAGTAGGTCCCTGGATATCTGATTTCTCAAACATGCCCTCTTAGCCTCCTAGAAAAATCGAAAGTGTACTTTAGACATACTGAACTGGATCTCTATCTCCTGACATGTAGAAATGTTCATGCTAGATTGGTAAGTGAGAAGAGTAGGATTCTATTAATATACATTTGTATAAACAAAGGGGAGATATACATCAGACTCTTAACATTAATAATATTAAATGGGCAGGGGGAATACTGGGGGAGAGGGAGAGGGTTACCTTTGCCTTTACACATATTTGCTATTAATTAAAAAAGGGAGGTATTGCATTCATTTGAAAGGTAGTATATAAAAATTGTAAACTATACTAAACAAACAAAACCTGTCTCAATCTGAAATTTTGTGTTTTTTTTTTTTGTTTTGATCAGCACATCATGCAGAGAATTCAGAGACTTCAAGCTGACTGGGTCTTGGAAGTAGACACTTTCTTGGGTCAGACACCCTATGGGTATCGGTCTTTCTCAAATATCATCAGCACCCTCAATCCCACTGCTAAGCGACACTTGGTCCTCGCCTGTCACTACGACTCCAAGTTCTTTCCCCATTGGGACAACAGGGTGTTTGTGGGAGCCACTGACTCAGCCGTGCCGTGCGCGATGATGTTGGAACTTGCTCGTGCCTTAGACAAACAGCTCCTGTCCTTGAAGGTATCTGTTTCCCTCCCAATAGATTCCCGGGATAAAACACATTGGAGTAACTCAGAGTGAATTTTAGAGTGCTTGGGGGGATGGGAAGGCCATTCTGAAATGTAGACTTTTAGTACATTTTGTGTTAATTGTATTAATTGTTTCGTATTAAATAGTATGAGTTTGAGTGAATATTAATTGGCAGATTACATTATCAACCTAAGATATATGACAGTAAATTCATTCATTGGCACCTGATTTCTTAGTTTTGAATGCACATTAAGTGCAAATTTCTTTGCGAAAAATGAAGATGGCGGAAGGTTGGTACAGGCATCCGTGTGAGCTCTGTGTTTACTTCTCGTTTACGGAGCCGTGAACATCGGAACCTTCTGATCTGAGAGACGGTGGCTCTTGAGAGCGAGTAATTCAGACATATCCAGAGGAAAAGCATGGAGCAAAAATGCATTATTGTTACTATCTGTGAATCTCGGCTCAATGTTATGTAGCATAGCAGAGCTTTTGTTGTGTTCTCAGCTCAGAATACTTCAGGGACTCTCAGGTGTTACTTCAGTCTCCGTGTTCTTAAGGGTCTATTGGAAAAAAGTGCTGAGCTAGATGAAGACATTTTGTTCAGATATCACTCATAACCAAGTAAACACAACAAAGCAAAAACAAAAAACTTTGTTCGCAGGCAATGACTGCCTTTTTTCCCCTCAGAGCTTTATGAAGGGGCCAGCCTTTGGTACAAAGGGGACAAAGAAGTAAAAGATTTATCTTGTAATGGAAGCAATAGAGATATTTGGTGCTATTTTTGCTGGATATGCTGAACTTGAAGAAAGCAAGACTTGTTTATAACCTCTTGGTATTCTTTTCACTGTTTTTTCATTTCATTTTGTTTTCTGAACCTTCTGTCATGTCTGTCCCCTGCTCTCCCCTGCTTTTTTTCTTTGTATGAATTCTTTTTTTAATATACAATTTTTATTATGTTGTTTTCCCATTACCATTTAGTCCCCTTATAACCCTCTGCCCCCAGTACTCACCACCCTGTTGTCCGTGTCCATGAATTCTTTTCATTTTTTTTTGCTCAATCCCTCTACCTCCTAACTCTAGCTGCTTTTAACTAGCATTCTTCCTCAGCAATTGGGTGAGGGAGTTCAGAAGCTGGTATAACAGTTTCATTTTTTCATGTTTTCATTCTAGTGTAAGAACGTGAAATGGAAGGAAGTCTGACTTAAAGACCCAGGCAGTGATGTGGCTGTGTTTTCTCTGGGGGAGCTCCTTCGCCTTACCTTGTGGCTCATACTTGCTTTTGGTAGAAAGGGCTGAATGAGTTACTGGGTAGCATTCCCTGTTAAAAAAAAACACACGTACGTTCTCTTACTTACCCTTGCGAATACAGGTAAACAGTGACGTAGACAATTTTTTAAAAGGGCTAGCTTTGGATACAAACATTGAGAGTAACAGATTTTTTCTTTCAGTTTAACTTAATTGGTATGAAGGAGTTATTTTAAGCTCTTCAGCAGTCGTGGATGAGGTAGGTGGTGGTGGAATGTGACCTGGAGAGGACTGGATAGTAGGCTGGACTATGGTTCCAGCTCTCTGCAGCCCTCCCCCTTCCAGTAATAAGGTTATATTCACATTTTTTGCCTTATTACTTTGCTGCGCCCTCCCCCTGTAGCAGGTTGTACTTTATCATTCCTTGACTCTAGGCTTGGTTATTTGACGTGTCTTGGCCAATGGGATGCTCAGCGATGTGACACAGCAGAGGCTAGAAATGTACTTGTGCAGCTGGGCCTGCTCCCTCTTGCTTTTGCCGTCACCAGGAGAAGGTCATGCCCGGCCAGTCCCCGGAGGAGGAGAAGAGGCATGTGGAGCAGAGCCAACCAGGATGACTGCAGAGTGAAGCAGAGCTCCTCCCACCCAAACCACCCTCAATCCCTCAGCTGTCCCCAAGCTGACCCACGGACCCCGGAGGGCACACGATTGTTGTTTTAAGCCACCGAATTTAGGGTGGCATTAGCTGAGATGGCGTTGGATGGGGAAAGACTGCAGATAATTCACCAACTATGTTGACACAGTTGGTAATTAGGCCTTTATCGTATTGCCTTGAAGAAGGACTGGAAGAACTTCACGAATCAGGCCACACAGATAGTGAGGAATGCAGAAGTGAAGCAGGGGGCTGGGAAGGAGAGTGTGAATAAATACAAGGAGCGCTTAGAGATGTAGGTTTCCACCCCACACCTGGCAAATAGATGAGCACCCCACCTGTGTTCTTGTGGGAGAGGAGAGAATGTTTTTTTCTGGAGAAATTGAACCAGGGAGGTTCTGGATGTGTGGGAACACCAGATATAGAAGAGGGCAGTGGTGAGTTGCCTCATGGAAATCAAGGAGATTAGGTGAACAGGGAGGTCCCCAGCCTTTCCCCCACCTCCAGCATGAGAAAACCAGCGGCCAGCTTATACCCAGCACATGGGAAACTGGAGGGTCCTTCTCTGAAGAATATAAACCATCCCTGTGAGAGTACCGTCTGGGCCCAGATTGCCCTGAAGTGAAGCCAACCATGTGTGTCTCTAATCAGTGTTACAGGACCTTATTCTTTCATATGAATGAACACAAAGGATGACCAGTCATTTGAGGACAGCCTCCAGCATGAAAGAAAGCAAGCAAAACAAATAATGCAAATTGAAAAATGAACTCGGAGGAAACATAGTACAAGGAGCAGAAGATAAAGGGCATAGTCTGTAATATCCTTAGAGAGATAAGAGGAGAAGTTATATCTATAACAGATGAAGGAAACATCAGAGTCAGTTTGGTCCAATGGGAGGACAGTCCCTCAGTACTTTAGTGAGGGGCAGAGAGCAAACGGTTGTATATTTTTCTCCAGCCAAGTTTAGCTGCATGAGTGCAGGCACAAAAGAGGCAGGGAGTTGGACTTGGGGTTACGTTTTTGCCATGTGAGTTTGACCAGGGTGTGGGGGTTGAGTGTGCTTTCAAAGGAGTGATTAGAATGATTGACTCTGGAATTTAAGCAGAGTATGAAGTAAGGACATCATGGGGGTGAAAGACTCTGAAAGAAACGAACGATTCCATGTATGAGGGATTCCAGTGGGGCTGCTGGATTGTGGAGGTCAGGTTACCGGCAGGACTAATCTGAAAGGTGGGAGTCGTCAGACAGAGGGAAGTGGAAAGTCATCAGAACCGTGTTCACACTCCTAAGTTCTCCTGAAATACCATCTCGTGCATGAAGTCTTCTTCGACACCCCAAGGCTTCAACCTCTCATTCTATCCAATTCCCAGATGAGTTTCATTTTACATTTGTGACCCTGGGCACATTTGGCCATGCTCATGTATTTCTTTTATCTTTCCTACCCCCAAATGGAGTGTAGGTTTCCTCAAGGGGGGAGGCAGTAATTACCACTCTTTATGTCTCTGTTGCATTCCTAGGGCAGATCCTTGAACCTCGACTCACTCACTAAAAAAAAATGCAGACAGATCAGGGGAGAAGCAAAAATGATACACAGTTGTTCAGGTTGGGTTCCCTGGGATGCACAGTCTGACATGGAATTTAGCATTTAGGTCATTTCGTAGGGAGGGGCCTTGGCTCAACATCTGTGGCAGCGAGGGGACAGAAAGGGGATTAGGCAGAAGAAGTCCAGCTGCCATGCGGGTACGACGGCTCCAGCCAAACTCTGGGGATCTCTGGAGGTGGAATGGCCTTTTCAAGTTCTCTGAAGAGTCAGAAAAAATGTATAACTTCTATTTTTAGGGGAAGTGGGTGAAGGTGAGATTTATATGGGGGAAGCCGATGAGAGGTGTGATGATTTTTGGAGAGGAAGTGGTGCAAAATAAATTTTGGCATAGTTTTGCTCACTTTTTTATCTTCCTTTTCTTCATTAACAGGAAAGTGTGCTATTTTTTTAACCGGCTATTTTGCTATCTTTTCACTGTTCTTTTTACCAGAATGTTTCAGACTCCAACCCAGACCTGTCACTCCAGCTAATTTTCTTTGACGGGGAAGAGGCTTTCCTTCACTGGTCTCCTCAGGACTCTCTGTATGGGTCTCGGCACTTAGCTACAAAGATGGCATCGACCCCACACCCCCCTGGAGCGAGAGACACCAACCAACTTCACGGCCTGGTTAGTCCGGGTAGTATCTGTGGCGCCGCAGCTGCAGGCGCTGCCTCGCAGGAAGCCAAAACTAAAGCCAATTAAAGACCTGAGAGTGCCACAGCATCCTTGGAGCAGTGTTTATAAGAGAACATTCCTTGGCAGGCACTGGGTTTTTGAGGAATCCCAGAGCTAAAAAGAATAATTCTGGGTTAACAGTTACTGACGTTTGAGCTTAATTAAAATATTATTAAATATTAAATATTTTATAAATTAAATAGTATTGAAATATTATTTTGCTATTTGAATTGAATGATTTTATGAAAATGATGTAAAAATTGACATTGTACATTTTAAAATTTAAATCAATTTTTCAAAAATGTAAAAAGGTTTAATTACAAGAATATAAAACTTCAGATGAAGGAGACTCAGATTCAGTTTGGTCCAGTGGGAGCACACCCCCCGGTCTGCGTGGAGGTGGAGAGAGTGTCCCTTCTCTGAGGCCTCGCCAGAGTCTGAGGGGTCCAGGGTTTTGGCAGATGAGGTTAGAGAGGGACGTGACATGAGGACGGGAGTGATGAATTTCCTCAGTGGCTTAAAGCGTTATAATGACTCCAAGTGTGTACGTGACATTGTGATGTGTCTATTTTGATGTGGTATCTTTGACATGGGGGTGGAGACATTTTGATGCTGCCTTAAAGCGCTGCTCTTGTTACCAAGGATTGGGTGCAATACCTGACCCCGTCTTCATCCATATTCTTGGGCCCACACCCCAACTCCAGGTCCTCACCCTGCTCTTGAATTCTTTCCCTACTCTGATTTTCTTCCCATATTTGACTTTTACTCAGTCGTGGGTCCTTACTAACTCCAGCTTGGGACTTCATGCCACCCTCAAGTCTTCGTTCTTCCCTGTGCCTTCATGTACCGCTGACCCTCACCCTGTGAACTGCAAGCCTGGTCCTCACCCCTCCCCATCCCAGTCCTGTGCCCGACCACTGACCTTCACCCCTGAGTCCGCATGGCCGCATTGAATGTCCTCTGTGACTCTGGCACACCCCATGTTGGCATTCTCTCCATCCTCTGGCCCATGGGCAGCTCATAATGGATCAGGGGAATATGGTCAGCCCCTCCTTCAGCCACTTGTGCCCAAGTGGCTAAAAAGGATTCAGAAGAACAGGAGAGACCTGGTTGATCAGTAGGAAGACCACGGTATTTATCAGTTCAAATATAGACTCCATAATGATGGTTACAACCATGTTTTTCCCCTAGAAACAAAGTCTTAGTAGCTTATCTAACCTTGTGAAAGTAGTCCGATTTCAAACAAGCTTATTTTCCTAATGAATACAGGAATGGGAAAAAGTAGGGTTAGAGTTTTGAGTGACATTCTTTTGAGTTAATAAAGCTATTGTAACAATCATAACCTGCAAGTCTTTTTCCACACAAACAACTCTAAACCTACTTTTGCCCACCCCTGTATATTTAATCATTTGTGAATTAATAGATACTATGGGTTTAGGATCACAGATTACAAATATTTATCTACCATGTGCCAAGATCTACAGTAGATATTTGCCACATATGATGTCATCTACGGGAACCAGGAGTTCTTAATCCAGGGGTCAGGCTTCAGGAGTCCTCAAGTCTATGTTTTATGGCTCAAACAATTTAAGGGTCACTGGTTTAATCGTAGAGCTTATAACCCGAAGGGAACTTTAGAGATCAGCAAGTTTGAGCATCTGGTTTGACAGAAAGGGAAATGGATATCCAGGGACATAAATAAGGTCCCATTGCTCCTGGTCAAGGAATATTTTTATATGCTGCTTTGAGAAATAAATAGTTACTAAATGTTCTCTTAGAGGTGGTTGTATCATTACAGACAAAGGATAAAATGGCTATTTGTAATGGAATAGAAGATCAGACAGGCTTGGACTCCTATCTGAAAATAAAGTTAAATGTATTCTTTATAAATCTATGAAATACTTATCCAAATATGATCTTTATAATTTATCCTTAGTGATATTCTTCTGGGATTCCAGACACAAAGAATCTACACTTTGCCATTTACTAGAAATCAAGATACAATAAGTTTTTCAAAATTTTAGCTTACAATGTTATTCAACCTTTTGTTTATTTATACAGCTGCCTAGATTATTCTCAATTATTCATCTGCCATTAGTTTTGACTGATTGTTGTTTTTTCCATTGATGAGTATGAAATGTGTTTTGGTGGCAGTGATTAAATAATATTTTTTCTCCCTTAGGATTTGTTAGTCTTATTAGACTTAATTGGAGCTCCAAACCCAACATTTTCTAATTTTTTTCCAAACTCTGCCAGATGGTTTTACAGACTTCAAGCAATTGGTAAGCACCGCTGTTATTAAAGCGTCAACCAGGTTTCTTCCTCCTGACAAACACTACATTTTAAAATTCAAAATTTATGACTTAAGTATATGGTTTGAATATACAACATACTTTACTGGATTTTCTTCTTGCTTTATGAATCAGTTTATTGTTCCTAGTCATCTTTTTTAGTAGGCCCACTTTATTTTCCTGCATGAAACTGCGTATTGATAGGAAAACATACTACATTTCTTATTAGCATATATTTAGAAATGGTTCAAAAATATTTTCCCAGAGTCTTGTCTGAAGTATATGGAATGTATTTCTAGGGAAAACTTTACTAAGCGAAGCATGTTGGCTAACAAATAATGTTATGTCCTTAAAATGATACCAGAAGATATTCTTTAGTTTTTCCTTCCTTTTCATCCCTTTGTCATCTTCTGTTTTCTGCTTCGTCCAGACATGATTTTCTTGTACATCTAGGACAGTCCCTGCCTATTTTCCAAAAGAGTAAGAGATCGAGATGCAAGAGAATGCTGAGATCCTTCAAGAGTCATTTAAGAGTAGGTTTAGAGTCAAATCAATGAAAGCAGATGAGGCCTGACCAGGTCAGGCCAGGCCAGGCAAAGAAACGAAGAAATCTGTGGCTCAAGAGCCAGGCTCCGGGCTTAGCGAAGGGAAAGGAGAGTAACTTCTTTCCCTCATACCTCCCCTCTTCCCCTCCCCCGAACACAAACATCCCTCCCCTGTCCACCCACACAACAAAGAAACCAACTGACATCAGGGAGAGATGAAAATGAGATAGGCCTTTGTTACAAAGCCTAGGCCAGCAGGCCTGCTTTGGAGGCAAGAACTTCAGGCCAGGAATTCCTTTCTAGCCACACACATTCTTGGAGCAGTATTGCGTTGTTTTTGTTTTAGGCAGTGGGAAAAGCCCTGCTATCTCGACGCCTACTTTTTGCCATGAGTTCAGAATTTGACAATATGCAGATCTAGAGTACTATAAGAGAAACTGTGACCTGAACCTCAGATACTTGCCTTTGGCAAATTTTGGTTTCTAGTTTGAAAAAATTGCTATTATGGTATTATTAATACAAGATTTTTGGGTCTCTTTCTTATAGAATGTTTTCCTTACTTTAATGGTATCTTCGAAAAATTGGGTTTGGCCTTTATTCAAGGATTTCGTACACTGATTTTGTCTACCAGAATGAATTTATATCAGTACCTTGCACCTTAATGTATTTTTAACCCATTGTGCTGCCCCTCCTATACTTCAAGCCATAACTGATGGTGTAAAGAAAAGTTATGTCCTCAGATGAAAGAATTATAAGCACCAATAAACACAATGTGTCTTGGTGGTGGTAAGGGCTTTCTCCATGTTGCTAACATAGCACATATTCATGCTTACCACTTGGTCTAGTTTTACACTTTAAATTTAGCAATTAAAAAATCCCCAGCTATCCCAATAAGTTTCATTCAGTTGTCTTATACTCTTCTTGTGATCTCTTATCATCTCGGAACATAGACCTCATGTTGTAAGTAAGCATGTAACATAATACGTGGGTTCCGTGATACAAGACACTGAGTGATGGAATGCGGGCTGATGGTTCTCAAACTATTGTGTGCATCACCTGGAGGGCTTGTTACAACACAGACTGCCGGGCTCCATCCCCAGAGTTCCTGAATCAGTGGGTATGAAGTGGGACCAGATAATCTGCTTTTTTAACAAGTTGCCCGATGATGCTGATACCCCTGGTCAGAAACCACGCTTTGAGAACAGCTAATGCAGAATAATGCAGGTCAAAGCAGGTAGCCCTTTTCCATAGAGTGGCCGTTCAGTATACTTTATCCCTATCTTCTCTTAAAGTATTCTTTTTTTCATGTTATTTACATTTACTATTATTATTAAATCTTTGGTACCTGAAAGGTATAAACATGGATCAAATGGAAGAAAATACAAACTAAAACCAAACTATTCCATATGCATATAAACAGACTGACTTTTTTTCTGGTCTTCGATCTCTCTGAAGGGAGCATCAGTGATAGTAATCCTGACATGGAACCGAGTTGAGAATACTTCTGTCATAGAAGAAATTCCTAGAGGAAGGAGACAATCATTGGGATCTTAAGTAGGCATGGAGAGATATGTTTGTAAGAAGTTAAGATTTTAACAGAATTAGCTTGGTGAGAAGCAAGCCATAGACACAGCAGAAGGAGGCTTTACTGAGAGATTGAGAAGGGGACAAAAAAACTTAAGCAAACAAAATGAATTAGTTGTGTATTTGGTAGCATGGTCTAACACATGATTGATAATTTCTCATTGACTAATGGACAGTTGGTACAAAGGATGTTACATACATTTATTTCCTTCATTTAAGTTTCTCACTCTTCTAAATATGAAGGAAGACATGGGAAAAGGGAAATGATATTAGATGCTGAAAGGGAAAAACACTAGGAAGTCATCTCAAAATCAAGGACGTAGATAATTTATGGGTTTCTGGGACCAGCTGATGATACGTAATCGAGACTTCTTTGTACTGGTAAATATGTTCATGAACTCCCAAGCTCAGAAGAGCTAGTGATCCTGAGCAGGAAATAATGAAAATCCTTCTAGTGCCGGTCAGAAGGATTGTCTTTTCTGATTTTCCTCCATTTCTCTATGTCTCGAATATCCTTTGCGTTGACCTTGCTTGGCTCAAACTTTTGTTGAGTTGTTGTATAGACATGGGTCATATGAAAGAGAATAGTTTGAAACCAAGAGCACATAAAGAGGCTGACTTTTGTTCTGATCTTCAGTTTCTCTGAAGGGAGTGCGAAGCTGTGGTTGCAGCTGGAGAGTCAGTCCCCCCACATAACGGTTCGGAGAAGCTAAGGGGGTCTCTCTAGCTTGACTGTGGCCGCCATTTTTTCACATGCACACCACCTCAACTCTCGGCAGTTTTTTGAGAGAAACTTTCCATTGAGGATGGTCACACAATCCCTGTCTCTTACGGGGGTGATATCTGTTATAATCTTAAACAGTTCAGAAGCGTAAGGTTTTCCATCCTGCCACAGCCAGGCCTTGTCCCTGCCGTTGCGGGATAGCCCTATCCAGTGAGAGCAGTGAAGCTCAGAGTCGCTGTGAGGCACGGCAAACTACAGCGCTGCTTGTGCGTGTATCTCTGGCATGGTTGAGCTCAGCAATACAGAAACAGTCACAGTCCTGCTGACTCTTGCTCTCTTCCTAGGATTGGTAGCATTTGTCTTCATGCCATTTCCACCTTTCTGGGCAAGGGCTACACCTGTGGCCCTCCAGTTCTGTTATAAAGCTCATGACAGAATTTTTCAGCCACACGCTGCAGAATTTCTACAAGCTTCCCCTTCTGGGCTTGGAGATTTTGCAGCTGTTGAGAGAGATTCCCGAATCTTCCTTCCATTTTGGAAAAGCTGTCTGTCTGAGTATCGGAGAGCTGGTAGAACTGAAAAAACACAAACCCCAGTACTGCCAGGCCCATCAGCAGCACCAGGCACAGTGGGAGCAGGGTCAAGGCCACTGGACACCACGCTGAAGAGGGAGGCCAGTGCTCTGTGTGGCTACACTCAGGATTATGAGATGTAGCAGAGGCTCGAGAATGCAGGTTCGTGGTGCTGTCCCCATCAGCGTCCAGCGTGTTCCTCGTGCAGCCGTACTTGGCCTGCATCGGGACTCCTGCAGAGGTGAGGGTGAGCTGTGGTGGCATTGCCCCAACTGCCTGGCTTCTAGGAGACAGTTCAGGAACCAAGACACCGAAAGGCATTCCTAATGTCCTTCTCTCCCAGCACGTAGCAGGGCAGTCTGCCTCTTAAAGTCTTCTTCATACAGGATCTTGGATCTATAAGTATCTACATCTGTGTTTTCTTCTCCCATTTTTTTTCCTGGTTTTCTCATTCTTTATCTCTCCATTGTTCTACTGAATTTCTACCTGTAAGGATGTTCTCACTTGTAAAGCTGCAGCCACATGTGACCGTTCACACCCAAGAACTACTCAAAAATGTACACACCCATGTTCAGCCCAGATGTTTGTTGCCATGTGCTCACTGCTGCATATTTTAAAAACAACGGCCACGTATGCTAAGATTACAAACTCCTTGTGCATTCTGTGCATTGATCAGATAAAAACTAGATACTCATCTACTGTTTAATTGTTATCTGCAGAACATGAACTCCATGGATTAGGTTTGCTCAAGGGCCATTCTTTGGAGAGGCAGTATTTCCAGAATCATGGTTATGGAGGTGTGATTCAGGATGACCATATTCCATTTTTAAGAAAAGGTAATGTGTGTGTATGTGTATGTGTAAATGCGCGTGTGCATTTTATCCTATTGTATTTGATGTGCTTTTGCAATAATCTAGAAGAGTGAGGAACCATTCAATGTAATTAATTGAATAATTCAGTCATCTAACAATTGGCTTATGGCTTCTATTTTTCATGAAAGGCATTTGGAATCCTTAAGGACACCTTTATATATTTTTTCCCACACCTCGAATATGTGTGGAAGCTCATGTTTCATTGACCATGCCTTCACTTTCATAGAGTCAGACTGTAGTCTTACATTCTGTGTTACTCTGATGTTTTCTGATTAATAAGGAAGTGATATCTTTGATGTTGATGGTGCAAGTTTAAACGAACCCAAGGACTCTTGCAGTAGCCTCCCAATTGAGCTCCAGCGTTTGTTTGCTCTTGCTTCCCTAGTCTTTACACAGGAAGGAGAGTTATCTTTTTAAATGTAAATCAGTTTATGTTACTTTCCTACTTCAAAGCTCTGGTGGCTTGCTATCGTGTAGAATAAGACCAAACATCTTTGCCATGACCTGCAAGGGCCTCCACTTTCTGACTCTGTTCTTCTTCAACATCACCTTCTATGTCTGTCTTCAATCAGTATTGCTCTGATCCAGCCACACAGGGCTCCTCGCTGTTCCTCAAGCTGGCCAAGCTCACTCCTACCTCAGGACCTTTGCACTTGCTGATTTTTTTTTTTATTTTTTTAACTTTTTTTTTTTAAAGATTTTATTTATTTATTTTCAGAGAGAGAAGGGAGGGAGAAAGAGCAATGTATGGTTGCTTCTCACATGGCCCCCACTGGGGATCCGGCCTGCAACCCAGGCATGTGCCCCAACTGGGAATCGAACCGGGACCCTCCGGTTCCCAGCCCGCGCTCAATCCACTGAGCTATACCAGCCGGGCTGTACTTGCTGATATTGCTGCCCAGAATGCTCCTCCCCAGATTTTGGCACAGCTTCTTTTCCTTTGTTGCATGTCTCAGTTTAAGTGTTAGCTTCTCACAAAGGTCTTCCCTGACCTTAAATATCTCTCTCTTGGCCCTGCTGTCTGTCTCTCATCCTCTATTTTCTCATTTTTTTAATCTTTTATAATGCTTATCACTTTCTAACATTATTTTTTATATTTGTTTACTTGCTTCTTTCTCTACCAGAATGTAAGCTCCATATGAGCAGGGCCTTGCCTTTTTAGTGACGAAACCTCAACTTCTCGAATAGAGACTGGTACATAGTAGGTGGTTTCTAATTATTTACTGAATTGATGAACAATTGTTTAATGAATGAATGACCTTGGAGTACAGGAGTGAGATGTAAGGGCGTACACAAAAGATGAAGAATGATCAGCTGTCTTTACATGGATGGTACAGAGCTCCCACACAGGCTCCTGCTTGCCAAGTGACACTTTCTAGTTTCAATATGCACTTAATTAAAAGTTGGTTCTTTCTTATTAGGTGTTCCAATTTTGCATCTGATATCATCTCCTTTCCCTGAAGTCTGGCATACCATGGATGACAATGAAGAAAATTTGGATGAAACAACCATTGACAATCTCAACAAAATCATACAAGTCTTTGTGTTGGAATATCTGCATTTGTAATATTCTCGTTTAGTTATGGTAATTGCATCTACTATTGAATTCAAAAATCAAGGTACAATTTAAAATACATAATCTGACTCTAGATCTATGCTGTGTGGACGTTTCTATCCCAGGGATTCATTATGTAGCTTTGAATATGTAATTAATAAATCCTAGATTTACATTATATCCTAAATTTCTTGTTAATTTTTATCTAGAGATACAAAGAGGAAATGTAAGGAAAACAAAAACTATGAACCTGAATTGGGCTTATGTACTCAGTATCACAGTCTTCTGAATAGAACTTAAGTATAATGGTGATGTGTAATATGTAGCCTTGATTTGATGATTTCTTAATACTGGGGAACCTACTGCATGTAATCCAAAAATGGAGATGCAGTTAGAAGATTCTCAAATTTCTTTTGAGAAATCTTTATAGGGTTTATATCATTAACATTAATTCAGAATTACATGCCATGTTGTGAATTTTTTGTGTAAATGAAAAATTTTAGAATTTAAAGCATAGTTCAACTTTATAGAGTTTTACAAATTTAACATTTTTATTTTAAAAATAATATAGTCAGTAACAAAAAATAGAAAATGAAAAAAAGAAGAAAACTATAATGCCATCATGTTAATAGAATATTCGATCTTTAGTTTTTCCTCATGCATTTGTAATGCAGATTTTTAAGAATGTAGTTACAATCAAACTATGTGTACAGAAGTTTTTGTCCTTTTTTTCTATTCAATTATATATGTAACTGCCAGCATTTACTTGATGTTTTGATCTTGAGTTGGGATGAAGACAGAAAAAGATGGTTGAGTGTGAGCTCCACAGTCAATATTAAGCAACAGAGCAGTGGCCCAGTAGTTACAATTTTTGCATGGGTAAATTATATGCTATTTAAGTTGGGTTAATTACTTTTAGCATATTGTTTTCAGCTGATTCATGGAAGCAAAATTGTTTGGGCTGGAAACAGGCAGGAATTCATGGATTTTTCTTTAGTTTTAGGAAACAATTACCTAGAAATACAAATTTGATCTGTTAAACAATTAGGAAATTGATTCTGCCATATAGATGTAGCTGGGGCCTCTGTTCTTCATATTCTCCCTGTTCTGAGTGGACAATTAATAAATATTCACTGAGTTAATATTCCAGGGTCTGACAGGGCTGCAGACAGACCAGCTGGGTGGGGAAGCAATGGCAGCTTCAAGTTCAAGGACCAAGGACATCACTGGGAAAAGAATTTACTTACCAAAACATGCTTTCCAGATTAAAAAAAAAATGTAATTTTAGCTATATAAATTATATAAAAGAACAGCCGGAACTCTATAATCATATATATATACATATACAAAACACAATCAGTAATTTCATGTTTGTAAATTTTACAGAGTTAGAGTTTTCAAGAATTTCTTTTTATTTTACAAATCTGCTTCTGAAATTATGTAGAGGATGCCACGCCTTTGTAAGTTACACACTGCTGTGAGCTGACGTCGAGCACTGCCTGTGTCAGGCGGTGTTGTGCGTGCTTCATGTGTTTTTATAAACTTATTCCTCACAACAAACCTAAGGGGTAGGTGGTATGGTGAACCCTATTTTATGATGCGGAGAACGTCTTCTTCAAGATCATGCAGCTCATAAGTGGCAGTGGTGGGATTTGAACACAAGCGGTCTGGCTCCAACTTCACAGAATATTCTTTTTTTTTTAATTACTTTATTGTTGTTCAATTACAGTTATTTGCATCCTCTCCACTCCCCTCCCCCCTCCCCCCAGCCCCCACCTCCCCCC
>PVJI01005392.1:39748-97050 GCA_004026765.1 Micronycteris hirsuta | reverse complement strand
TTCTCCAAGAACCAATCATCCTCACCCCACTTCCACACCTCTAACAGAAGAGGTCCTCCTTCTGCTGAAGCTTCGGACTCGTCCATCTTAAAACCAGCGTGGACACCCCGGCTGGCAGTGACTGCTGCTGCTTCTGCAGCACACTTCCCACGGGCAAACGGCCCTGGGCTGTGGCCATGGCCCACACAATATGGGAAAGCGCCTGGCTTTTACTTACTCTAGCATCTCATGATCTATAAGAATAAAATCCTTATTCTATAAGAGTAAAAAGCCTGGCTGGTGTAGCTCAGTGGATTGAGCGCGGGCTGGGAACCAGAGGGTCCCGGTTCGATTCCCAGTCGGGGCACATGCCTGGGTTGCGGGCCAGGTCCCCAGTGAGGGCCATGTGAGGAGCAACCATACATTGCTCTTTCTCTCCCTCTCTGTCTCCCTCCCTTTCCCTCTGTTTAAAAATAAATAAATAAAATCTTTAAAAAAAAAAAAAAAGAGTAAAAAAAACCTAAGTCGATGAAAGGTAAGGCAAAAAGCGCCTCAATAAAAGAGGACGTATCAGTTCAAGGCAAACTCCCTTTAAATATTTTTCTGACCCTTCTGACTATCGGAACAACCTGTTTCCTGGGAAGAACCCAGGCTACGAGGGTGTGAGGGAAATGGGCCTTCGGAGCATCAAGGACAAGTCTGTTTAGACCAGCGAGTTTCAACTTTTTTCATCTCATGTCACACATAAACTAATTACTAAAATTCTGTAGCACATCAAAAAAATTCATTTTTTGCTGATCTGGCAAAAAATTAGGTAAGATTTTAATTCATTTATACCAGACATCAATTGCTGTGTTAGCTGTTCTCAGTTTTTCATTTGACTATCTAAGGGAAAAGAGATCAGTGCCCCTGACTAAATAGTCAGGTATTGTACGTTTTAAAAGTTCTTGCGGCACACTGGGTGAAAATCACTGGTTTAGAGGGTTCCACTGCCCTCCAGCTGGGGGCTAGGGGAACAAGGGCTAATCCTGTGCCTGACAGCTGCCAGTGGTCAGGCTCACCTCCTCAATGTTGTGGGAGACCGAGAGAAAGGTGTTGATCCAAGGCTGCACCTGCGGCTTGATTGCTGTGTTGTTTAGCTCTGTCAGCCCTTCCTGCGAAGGGCGAGGTGGAGACGCATGAGACCCACAAGGCACACCTCCCCATCCCTCTCCTCTCTCCTGCTCCATCCCTGACTCCCAGGGCATTCTTCCAGACCTGAGACTATCTGCAGGCTGTCTGAAGTGAAACAGGAAATGCTGATAAAAGAGGCCAAGAACAATCAATCCTTTCCAGACCTATGCCAATTCAGGTCCAGGCCAGAGATAAGGCCTAGAGGTTGGTGCGTGCACTCAAAAGGAGATTTCTGAGTGCCCAGACTGGCAGCACCTGTGCCTAAGGCTGAGCAGCAGGTCTGAGACATCATGTGGTTCCATTCCCTCAGAGCACCTTTCTGAGGGCTCTTGACACAGAGGGGCCAAGTGGAGATTCTACAAGACCAGAATTCTAGCCTGTCAATGTGGTAACTGCACTACTGAAAAACCAACGGGACCTTTAGTCTCAAGGGACTGGCATGATGTCAGTGGCTTGAATGTTACTCCCTCACCCCTCCTGTTTCTTTATACACACAGCCCACAGTACGCTAGTAACAATCTTCTCAGAGCAACACACAGGCACAGGATTCAGCCAGTTGTTGAATGTGGGGCTTACCTGCAGGAGGTCTCGAAATTTGTTGGACACGGCAGCCAAGTCAGAAAGGCAGCTGTCAAACTTGGCCTGGGCCTGCTCCCCTCCAATGCCCTGGCTGAACAGCTTGGTACAGTCGCTCTAGGGGAGAACACCAGCTTTCAGGCTTCTGAGCATGGGCCACAGGACAGTGGGGAGGGCAGCAACATGCAACCAGTCATTTCTCCCACTCTGGCCTTCTCTGGTCACGGCTAAGACTGAGCCTAGGCAAGAGCCCTGGGTGGGTTTCAGAAACCTGGATTCTATCCTGGTGGCTAACTACTTGGCTCCCACTTCCCTCTTTGTAATCTGGAGATGCCGGTTTACATTCAAAGGGCTAAAGTAATTTCAACTCCTTAACGGTTAAGGAGTAGTTACATTTATACAGTTCTAAAATTATTTTAGCCCTTTGAAGGCAACCATGAGGCTGATGTAGCCCCAATGAAAATGAGTTTGACACCCCTGCTTTAGAACCATTCCTAGGTTAAATCCTGGCTCAGCCACCTATTAGTTGAGTGACCTTGGTCAAGTGATTTCAAGTTTCTGAACTTCAGTTTCACTGTCTAAGCCCTGACTCCGTGGTGGTTGTCAGACTTGGATGAAATGTGCACAAGGCGCTTAGCCCAGTGCCTGGCACATAGTAGGCATGAAGGACATGCTAGCTATTGTTGTAATTCCTGATTTTAAATACTGTCGCCTGGCAGCCCAAGGGAGATCATCATGATCACAGGTAAAATTTAACTGCTTACGTGGGCCAGACCCTGTTCTAAGCATTTTACTTTCATTAACTAAGTACCTATCTTACGAAGTAGGTACTATTATTATCCCTCTTCTACAGATGAAGAAACTGGACATAGGGAAGTTCCTAACCTAAAGCCACAGAGCAGGAAGCTGTGGAACGGGGATTCAAGGTGGGAATTCTGGCCCCAGAGAGCCTGTCCCTAGCCCCACACTGCAACCCAGCTGTACAGAACTCTGCAGGGGGAGCTGCTCAAAGCTCTCCATGTGTGGGCTGCTCGCTGCCCACATTTCTTGTAGCCTCCTTAGAAAGTCTGTGCTCTTGGCTACAACAGGAGTAGCGCCGTGGGAGAGGTGCAAAGGGGCTGACCTAGCAGGCAGAGGTCCTCCAGCCCTACAGCAGCTCCAATCTTTTTTATCTTTAGGTGTTTAACCTCATCTGTAAAATGGACACCATGCCAGCTGACCTCATGAGTTGCTGATGGATTAAGAACACATGTGAAATGCAAATCTAAATGGGGTAGGACTGACCCTAAATAATCCTACCTGGTAGGATTTATGGGAATTGTTTTCAACTCATCACTCTCCCTTTTTCTTTCACTTGGCTAATTCTACCAGCTCTGTTCTGAATTCCTAATATTTCCTAAAATTTTACTTCAAAATCCAACAGACTAAGTTAAAGATGAAGTCAGGAGTATAATCTAAGATGCCGTGACTTAACAACAATGATGACAGTCACCCTGTTGAATACACACAGTATGACAGACACTGTGCTATTGGTACTCTGTATCACTCTTACATTGTTGCATTCTAAGGCCCTTTGGGGGTAAATCCCTAATCTAGCCAGTTCACAGTACTACTGTCACCTCCCGCCTGACTGTTCTCGCTGAGCCCCCAGAAACCCGGTCAGCTCCGGGGCCCTCTTTCCTGTGTGCTGGCCCCCAGCCCCTCAGCCCTAAAGCTGACACTCACCACCAGTCGCACATCGAGTCCTACGGGTCTGCAGCAAAGCAGCCTCCTCAGTACAAGTGTAACTAGGGAGGTAGGACCCTGGCCTCCTCCTTGTCCAGAGGCAGAGTTGGGTCCTTTGTCTTTTAGCACTTCAAGTGATCATGCCATCATGTTATTTGTAACTATTAATACAATTTATTACCACTGCATCCTGCTCATGTACCAGGTGCTTTATATTATCTTGTTCAATTCTCACAGTTGCCGTGTGGGGTAGAGATCATCCTCCCTGTTTTACAAATGAGGAAGCTGAGGCTCAGGGATGTTACAGAAGTTGCCTCAGGGTTTACAACTGGTTGGTGGTCAAGTGGAGATTTGAACTCAGGGTTATCTGATTTCCAAGTGCAAACAATTTTCACTATACTATGTAGCCTTACTTTAAAAAATGGTAACAGCAACCAGCTTTGTACAGTTTGGAGATCCCATCTCATCTTAATCTCTTATATTTATATAGGGTTTTATAATATTTATAGTGTTTTCAAGCCTGTTTTTTTATTAAGCTACCCAACAAACCCAAAGCAGGGTGGAGATATGTACCTCATTTAACAGATGAGAGAACTAAAGCTTTGAGAGTTGAGGGACTTGCCCATGGTTACATGCTAATGTGCTGGAAGATCTAATCTGAACTCTGATCTTTCAAATCTTGGGCCAGAGCTCTTCACATTGGTCAAGAAGCCTTGTTCCCCTCGACTCATTAGTCAAACACTAGTGAACCCCTCAAGTGCTCTGAAGGAGAGCTGGCTCAATGCCAGGGCATGCACCGTCCCCGCCAGGATGAGTGTACAGGCTCCCTCTCAAAGTGAGGCCAGGGAAGGTGGCAGCAGCTAAAAGCCGATAAGCAATTTCCTCTGTACCTCCAGGGTCTTCTTCAGAGTAGAGATGTTTTCACTGCAGATTTCCACGTTGTTCAGAGTCACCTGGGAGATGAGGACAAAAGAATGTGACTTCTGGCTCATCGGTGTTTGTGCCCACTCCAGTGCCAGAATGGCCGGCAGCAGCTCTCCTGAGGCTCGAGGAGGGCTATGGACGGCCCACAGCACTGTCATCAGGGAGGGCCCTCAGGGCTCGGGGTGCGCAATAGTGAACCAGGCTCGCCCTTTCTCCTCTACCGGACATCAAGGCAGCAGAGCCAACCTGACCTCCGAAGTAGTGACCCAAGGCTTCAGGTCTTTTCCCTCTGTGTTTCGGCACACAGGTCTAGGAGAAATCCCGAGGTTCCAAACCTCCACGTCCGGGTCAGGATGTAAAGGCTGACACACGTTAAAGAAATCCTTCCTGAGAGTCTGGCACCCAGGAAGCATTTTTCTCACCCAAATACCCTCTGCAAAACAAGTATTATCGAGCCAGCTCACAGACAGGAACAGACTTCTCTGAAGGTGGAATGATTCACCAAGGTCAGTCAAGAATTAACTCAGCAAGTATTTACCTAGCACCTGCTACCTGCCAGGCACTGTTCTAGTCACCAGGGAGAAAAAGTTAACGAAAACAGACAAAATTCACCCCCTCAGAGACTTTAGGTTACAGAAGGGAAGTCTGATAATAAATATGTGTATCTTATAATGCCAGGCAGTGATAAACATTGTGAAGAAAAATGAAGTATGGTAACAAGACAGTAACTCAGAGTGACAGGCCACAGAGCTAGAGCCAGGTTTAGAATTCAGGTCTTCTCACTCTAGGCCACGGGCTCCTTCTCTCATGTTTCAGTGGACTTTTAAGCGAGGTGCAGAAATACCAATCATAAAAGGCAGGGTGTGATACAGTGATAATTAAGGCACAAACTGCTATGGACATTTTGAGGAAAAAAACAACATTTGGTCTGAGGCATCAAGGAAAGCTCCATGGCAGAGTTGTTAACTGAGCTGAATTTGAAAGGCTGGAACAGCCCTAACCGAGTAGTTCAGTTGGTTACAGCGTTGTCCTGATATGCCAAGGTTGTGGGTTCGATCCCTGGTCAGGGCATGTACAAGAATCAACCAATGAATGCATCAATAAGTGGAACAACAAACTGATGTTTCTTTCTCTCTCTCAAATCAACTAAAAAATTAAGAGGCCAAAACATGGCTGACAGGAGACAACAGCAAGTACCTTTCTCTGCCCCCACCAGCCTCTTTATAGCCCACCGTCCAGTTCAATGTTTTCCTAATGATACTCAGGACGATCTGATATTGTTTGTTTCTTGCCTGCCTTTCCCACTGGAATGACAGTCCCTGAAGGCAGGGATCTAGTCTGTCTTCTTTACTGCTGTGTCTTTAGCAGAGCATTGTCCAACAGAACTTTCTTGAGGATGAAAATATTCTAAATCTGAACTATCCAGCATCGTAGCCTCTAGCCATGTGTGGCTACTGAGCCTAGAAATGTGGCTATTGCAACACAGGAAACAGATTTTAAAATTTAAACTTAGCCACTTGTGGCTAGCAGCTATCATACTGAACAGTGTAGCTCTAGAACCAAGAACAGTGCCCGAAGTTTCTCAATAAATATTTGTTGAATGAATGAGTGAGTGAATGTGTTATGGGGAAGAAAGAACATAATCCAAGCAGAGTGCAGAAAACTGCAGAAGGTGTTCAGGGATCAGCAGAGGCAGTGCGCAGACAAGTGCAGGAAAACGGTAAGAGGTGGAGCTGCAGAGGTGGGTGAGGTTCGAATGGAAGTTGGGTGCCATGCTGGCCTATGGACAATGGGGTGACACTGAGGATTATTTAAAGCAGATGAATGCCACAGGAGCACAGCTGTGGGTTGGGAGTACTAACCCAGAGGCTGTGTGGGGCAGGAATTGAAGTCTGAGAGGATCGCCCAGCCTGTGAACTGGTGTGCTGGTGCATGACCAGGGAGGCAGAGGTGATGTAGGGAGGAGCCAGTTTTCAAGAGATGAGTCAGGAGCTTCAAGATTTCAGGGTAAGAGAAGAATCCCAGAACCCTGGGGGTGGGGGGGGGATGGGGTGAGGTTAGGACGTCCCTCTTGTCTCCCAAGAATGCTTCCCTTATCAGTGTCCTGCAGCCGCCACTGAAAGGTCACGCTGCTGACCGCACGAAGGCTGTGCTGTTGTGGACGGGTAAGGTTTAAGGCCTTTTATTAGTGTGCCTTAACACCAGGCTGCGAACATCAGCCTCTCGGGAATTAACTGCATTGTCATGACAACTCAAGGATGAAGATGACAATATAAATGTTCCTACGGCACTGAAGGGCACCAGGAATTATGTCATGAGAGGAAAATGGATTTGGGTTCAAATGGTATTGATTTCAAAATATCCTTGTACCGTCAGCCCTTGTAAGCAAGGACTCAATGGGCTTATGGCACACAGTGAGTGAATGATACATCTGCACCGGTGGGGAATTCATCTTGACAACCAAATGCATCAAGGTGACATAAGAAATGGGCCCTGTGGTGGGAGTGATGACATTTTAAGTATTTGGCATTAGAAAAACTAGAAATCTGTCATCAAGCATTCAGCATCACCTTTCCTTTTTTTTAAACCCTTACTCAAGGACATTTTTTCATTGCTTTTAGAAAGAAAGGAAGGGAGGGAGGGAGAACCATCAATGTGAGAGAGAGATGTCAATTGGCTGCCTTCTCGTACATGCCCCAATTTGACCCGCAACCTGGGTATGTGCCCTGACAGGGAATCAAACTGGCGACCCTAGGGTGTACTGATGACACTCTAACTGACTGAGCCACACTGGCCAAGGCAGCATCACCTTTCTCACTTGCCTTATCTCCTGGGCCCTCAAACAGTGCAACTGTCTGAATGGGAGCAGCCAATGCATGAGTGCACAGGCATTGCCTAACGGGGCCCCGAGGAGCCAAGTGGTGAGAAACAGGACTGGAGCGGAGGATGGACCAGATTCGGACGGCCTTGACCAAACCACCAGGCAAAGACGTCTAGCTTTGTTGTGGGAGGCAGCAAGAAGTCATTTCTGAGCAGAGAAATGAAAAAATGAAATAAGTTCTGTAAAAAATGAAATGGGATGTAAACAAAATGAAAAATTTAAGTCAATCCATGATCACATGAAGCTGGCTGCCAGACCATGTGGCAAGGTTCTCCCAAAGCACCGTACTCAGAAGCAATGGTTTCTTGGAGCTGATACTTTTTTGGCAACAACCATGACATTCCAGATCGACAGAACCCATGCCCAGGAAAAATGTTCTCAATGACAAGAAGAGAGAGCGCTGCCTAAAGAGCCTCCATCCTGGGTCTGGCTGAGCACTAGTTACCGTGGGCTTCCTTGTAGAGACGGTGTAGATGGTAGCATGTTTAAGTTTCTGTCTGAGGAAGTAACTGCTCTGAACTCTTTTGGGAGTTAAGAATCTGAAATGCTAAGGACGCTGCTTCTAGAAAAAAAATACACGTATACACTTTTGCATCCAACCCCAGGGCGTTCAAAGACCCCATCTGCGTACTGATTGAGAGCTCTGCTATCGCGTCTCCTCCAGCCTCTGACCCTCAGAAGCCAACAAGACCAGGGTCTGGCCAACATAAGGGCGAAGCAGAACGACCTCTGGCAGTGCTATTTCCACTTGCGCCAAGACAGCAAATGCCAGAGAGGCCCGGATGTGAGCTCAGGACTCTTCTGTGTTCTTTTTGGCTCATCACAAACTAGCTGTTACCTTTTATAAATCCTCTCACCCTTCCATGCTTCTCCTGTGCCAGCTATCACACAACTGGGAAGACTCACGGCTTTATCACATCTGTCATTCTGGGTAGTTATGGGCTTTAATAAGGTCACCTTTCTGAAAAAGATGAAAGCCTAATAAGTGTGCTAGAGAAACAGTCCTGGTAGGCTTAAAGGATTGGCATCCCACCCGTGCTGGGGGACTGTCCTCACAGGAGCATTCTGGAGGCTTGGTACAGACATTCCAGTTGGTTCTGTGGCAGGTGCAAGTCAAGCTTGATACTGGGTAGAGCCCCTGAACAGCCGAGTAGTGCTGTTAGGGATGAGCACTCCAGAAATGTGAAACACCCAGACTTCAAGGCAAGGAACAGTGTCTGTCCTGGCAAAGGCTCCCCAGAAATACGTCCCTGGGTAAGAAATGGTCTCAGAGCCTTCTAGAAGGAGCTTTCCTTAAAGGAGTTTTCCTTCTACATAGACACTAGAAGGAAAGTCTCCAGTTGAAGGCTATACTGTAGCTTAGAGGTCATAGTTTAACCTCTCGAAATTAACCAACCCAGCTCCCGGCTGGTGGGGCTACCTACCAGGAAGGACAGCTTGGCCTCGTCAGTACTCTCAATGCCTTTTGTGTCAAATTTGCCCTGCTGGAGACTGCTGTGCATGATGTTCACGGCGCTGGTCACCCCACGCTGGATGTCCTGGAAGGTGGTGGCTGGGAAGCCCATCCTCAGCTTGTTACACAGAACATCCCTAGGGCGCAGAATGGCAAATGGAGATTTATGGGGATTGACAGTGCTCCATGTGGCCTCTGGGACAGAGGACCAGAGGGCTCCCTACCCTGATCCAGCAGCACAAGTTGCTTTTTGCAGGGCATAACCAATCCTCGAGACAACTGTAGGAGACCCTGAGTAGCCAGGGTACGAGAGAGACCAGCGCCCCTCGTGGGCACTGATGACGAGCACAGAGAAGACTAGCTAATTCTCGTCTTCCCATGAGGCTTTCAGTTATTATCACTGAACTCCAGCAACCTCCGCAGTCCAGCTTAATGAAAGGGATAGCTGAGGAAGAGCTGGAGAATGGGTTTTGAGACATTGGTTCCAGACTCTAGTCCATATTCCACCGCATACAAGACGTGGTATCTTTGACAGGGGATGGAATCTCCTTAAGCCCGTCTCCTCATCTATAAAACAGAGCTAATAGTTCCTACTTCACAGGGTTGTTACTAGGACTGAATAAGAGCAGGCAATTAGCATAGTGCTGGCCTGTAGCAATGGTAACTATGATTACTAATATTACAATTACTGCCTCCATTTGAGCTGCCTGTTCTTTGTAGGTCTGAGGGCCAATGACCCCTCCAATCCAGTTCAGGGAACGGAACAGACACTTGGCCCATGAGCTATGTGGCTGCTGTGCAGCTGCCTGGAGCCGAGGATGCTGTGCTATGGATAAGAGGTTATATCCTGGATACAACTGAACCACTATCAAAAGGAAAAAAAAGGAAGAAACAAATGCGCCTCAGGAAGCAATCACAGTTAGGACCTCTGTGCCTCCTGGGAATGAGAAAGAGCGGCAAGCACACCTGAAGTCGGACTCCAGCTCTGTGGTGGCAAGGTTGATCATGGCACAGAGACAGTCGATGCTGGAGCTGGACAGAGCCCGCCCAATGCACTTCTTAACAATGTAGAAGACGTCGTCCACCATGCTGGATGTCAGCTGGCCCTTCTCATAGGTGTCCAGGGCCACAGCCTACCCAAAAGGCAAAACACCCGGTAAGGTTACAGTTCTGCATGTCGCTGCTCAAGTTGGTTCTGGCACAGGCCCTGGCTCTGTTTTCTTTTCTATATACCTTGTCCATGTTTTTCCCCACCTGGTTCATTCTGGTCACAGCCGGGGGTGGATCCTCCTTATTAAAATACCTCACTTCCCTATTGATCACTGTGTTAAGAAATTAAGTATTCAGGACCTTTGCCTTGAGGACAACTGTTACCGGGATGTAAGGTGTTAGAGAGGCCCTTCTTCCCTAAGACTCCTCACCCGCATACCTCTAAGGAGGCAGGAACAAGGAGTCTCCCTGCGGAGCTGAGGTGTTCTAGCCATACAAACTGGTGCCACTCAGTCTGCATGCAGGGGTATTCTCAAAGAAGGACCAAGAAATATGGCATGCCCGGCCATTTCCTTCAGCCTGGCTTCTTGGACAAAAGGCCCCATTTCCAAGGGATGTGTCCTGTCCTACCTTATTCACAGTCTCCCTCATGAAGTACTCCTCCATGGTAATATATAAACCAATCAGCTCCTGCATGGTGCAGCTCAATAGGCAATTATTGAGGAGTTTGTCCAGACACTTCTGGTGCTCTAGGGGACAACCAGAAAAGAATACTCACTTTTGTTCCTCAAGGGAAACAGATGAACCTTCTTTATTTTTTCAGGTTCCTTTCTAATCTTTATTTCAAATTTGTACATAATTTGAAATGGTTATAATCACAGTATAGATATTTTTGTATTGTACTTTAAATATTATATCATAAACATTTTCAATGTTTATACATAGCCTTTTTCTTCTTTTAGCTTACTAATTTTTAGTTACTATGGTATTTTATCAGGTGGAAAGTCTATATTTTTAAAAACTATTCTTGTATTTTTAGACACCTGGTTATTTAAAAATATTTTGCCATTATTAGAGATAATTGGAAATCAGAGTAATTGAGGATTATAGTGAACTTTTCTAAATAAAGATTTTATTTATTTTTAGAGAGAGGGGAAGGGAGGGAGAAAGAGAGGAACATAAAGGAACATAAAGGTCCATGTGTGATTGCCTCTTGAGTGCCCCCTACTGGGGACCTGGCCTGCAACCCAGGCATGTGCCCTGACTAGGAATTGAACTGACAACACTTTGGTTCACAGGCCAGCTCTCAATCCACTGAGCCACACCAGCCAAGGCTTATAGTGAACATTTTTGTACAGAGAACTTTTAATTTTTTTCATTATTTCCTTAGAATTAATTAGTAAGACTCAAAAGATGTAAGTTCTAGGCAAAGAATAAAACATATTTGGTATAATACATTTAATTCTCTAAACCAATAAATTTCCTGTGATGATGGAAATGTTTTATATCTGTGTTATCTAATATAGTAACTACTGTTGAACAACTGAAATGTGGCTAATGTGACTGTGGATCTGAAATTTATTTATTTATTTTTACACAGAGGGGAAGGGAAGGAGAGAGGGAGAGAAACATCAATGTGTGGTTGCCTCTCAAGCACCCCCAACAAGGGACCTGGCTTGCAACCCAGGCACATGCCCTGACTGGGAATCAAACTGGCAATCCTTTGGTTAGCAGGCCTGTGCTCTATGCATTAAAAATTTTTTTAAAAGGCCCTGGCTGGTGTAGCTCAGTGGATTGAGCGCGGGCTGGGAACCAGGCAGTCCCTGTTCGATTCCCAGTCAGAAATTTTTTTTTTTTAAAGATTTTATTTTTATTTATTTTTAGAGAGAGGGGAAGGGAGGGAGACAGAGAGGGAGAGAAACAGCAATGTGTGGTTGCCTCTCACATGGCCCCCAATGGGGACCTGACCCTCAACCCAGGCATGTGCCCTGACTGGGAATCGAACCGGCGACCCTTTGGTTCGCAGCCTGTGCTCAATCCACTGAGCTACACCAGCCAGGGTCTATCCACTGAATTTTTAATGTTATTTCACTTTAATTAAATTTAAATTGTTAACATGTGACTATGGCTACTATATTGGACAGCACAGCTCTGAATAGTGAGTTATAGTAGGTCTCAAGTCTCCAATTTGGGGAATTTTGTAATAGATGCCCAGCAGGAATTAAATGTTCTTGAAAACCTAGAAAGTAGCCCTGGCTAGTGTGGCTCAGTGGATTGAGTGCTGGCCTGTGAACCAAAGGGTTGTCAGTTCGATTCCCAGTTAGGGCACATGCCTGGGTTGCGGGCCAGATCCCCAGCAGGGGCATGTGAGAGGCAACCACACGCTGATGTTTCTCTCCCTCTCTTTAGAGAAAAAACAAACAAACCGAAAAACAAAACAAAAAAACCCCTAGAGAATAAATTTATAAATAAAAAAGAACTGTGTCACACTTTTTCCAATATATTTATCTCTTCAAAAATTGTGACTGAGCCCCAGCTGGTGTAGCTCAGTGAATTCAGCACGGGCTGGGAACCAAAGGGTCGCTGGTTTGACTCCCAGTCAGGACACATGCCTGGATTGCAGGCCAGGTCCCCAGGAGGGCCACGTGAGATGCAACCACACATTGATGTTTCTCCCCATCTCTTTCTACCTCCTTCTGTCTAAAAACAAATAAATAAAATCTTTAAAAAAAAATTGTGACTGAGAGAACTGAGAGACTAAGGGAGAGGATGAAAACCTTTTTACACTATATACTCTTTTCTCAATATTATATCTCGATACTACATCGAAGTATAACTTATGTACCATGAAATTAACCCATTGTATGTATTCAATTCAATGAGTTTTTAGAAACTATACGGAGTTTTGCGACAATAGCTACAATCCAGTTTGGAATATTCCTTACTCCTAAAAGTTCCCTCCTGTAGTTATATATTTCTTTCCTTCATTCCTCTCTTCCTCCCTCCCTCCCACTCCCCACCCCCCATCATGTGCACATTATCACACACTTAAATACCAGTCCCTAAAACAAAGCTGGTAAGGAAAAGAGCAGAGGAAAATAATCTAATCATTCTGGGCATTAGCCTTCCTCCTCTGTAAAATGATTAGATTGTTTCAAAGGCCCAGTCCAATCCCTAAATTTGGTTAAGTCTAGATTTTCTCCCGGGAGTCAATTTTCCCATAGATACCCCCACCCCGAGATGCTGACAAGCCCCAGTTATTTCCTTATTAAGAGATCTGTGGCTTAACTATGAAACAACAGTGCCAACCATGCCCCAGCCCTCCCAGGGAATATGGGAAATGCCTTTTACCTTGCTTTACTTCTTCTGAGGCCATGGAGTCTCCCACCTCAAAATCAGAGCTGATCCTCTTCCTGAGGAAGCTTAAGTACAATTCACTGCGGGCATTCATCAGGGTGACCTCAGTCAAGATGGGGTCCAGTTCCCTGAGACACATGGGGCAGAAGAAATAAGCAGGAGGACACTGGATTCCCTCACACAAAAGCAAAGTCCCAAACACCCCCTCCCCACTGGGACCAGGTCTCTGCCAGATGGTCATCCTGGCTCTGCTGACCCAAGTATAATCAGAGACAGCTGTCAACCACATATTCCACTTACATGTTTCGCCCAAATAACTCACCCCCTAAAATCCCGCCAGGGCTACATAAGAGATTGGGAGGTGTGTTTTTGTTAGCAGTTTGAGTAAAATTATCTATGCCTCATGAGAAAGAAAACACACCTCCCCTTCTTAGCTGTGATGAGATTTTGTGGACATGTCATTAAACTGTCCCACACCCACTCATAACCAAAACAATCTAAAAACGCAAAACAAAAACACCACTAAAAAAAAAACCTAAGTTGGAGGACTCACACTTCCCAATTTCAAAACTTACTACAGCAATCAAGACAGTGTGGCACTGACATGAAGATAGATCTACAGATTAACTGAGAGTCCAGAAACCTTCACATTTACAGTCAACTGATTTCCAAGGACAGTGTTAAGACAATTCAGTTAGGAAATAGGGTTTTCAACCAATTGTGCTAGGATAACTGGTATGTACATTTAAAAAATAAAGAGATTGAACCTCTATTTCCATTTACATACACAAATTGACTCATTTTCCACACTTAAGTCCAGAAGGCCTTTTCAAAACATAAGTCTGGTCACATCATGATCAAGATTTCCATAGCTCTTAGGAAACCAGACCTGGAATGGCCTAACTCTAAAAACCTCTTCAGATTCATCTCGTACTGGTTCTCCCTGACTCTCCGCACTTCAACTACACTGGCCTTCTTTCATTTTTTCAAACACAAGGCCTTTTGCATACATTTTCCCTGCTCTACCTGGAACACTGTTTACCTCTTATTCCTACTTACTACTCTTAAGGTCTCAGATCTAAGGTCACTTCCTCAGGAATTTTTCCTTGAACTTCATCAGCTCAGATTATATCCTTTCATTAACATGTTCTCCTGTACCCTTGGTATGTCATGGTGGTTAACAGCATGAACCCTGAGTCAGACTGCCTGGGTTCTTTTCTTAGCTCTGCCACTTTCTAGCTGTATGACCTTGGCAAGTCACTCAACCTCTCGAGGCTTTGGCTTCCTCATTAGTAAAAAATGCTTCTGGATTAAATCAGTGACCCTCAGCTGAGAGTGACTCCGCCCCTCAGGGAAAATCTGGCAGTGTCTGGATACGTTTTTGGTTGTCACGACTGGAGGGTGTTACAAGCATCTAGTTAGTAAAGGTCAAGGATGCTAAATATCCTACAATGCACAGCACAGTCCTCCACCACAAAGAATTACCAGCCCAAATGCCAACAGTACAGAGGCCGAGAAAGCCTGGATTAAATGATTTAATACTTAAGTGCTTAGAACAATGTCTGGCATATCGTAAACGTTTCAGACCAGAGATGCCACAAAGAAAGAATTAGGTTTGTTTTGCTCATTTTGTTTGCTGCCATATTCCCAGTGCAAGGGGCCAACGCCTGCCATGTGATGTATGCTCAGTAAAAGTTTGCTGATTGAATGAATACACTTTTACAATGTCTAGATTTTCTTTTAACAAGCATATATGATTTTTATTAGAAAACTTAAAAGTTTAAAATTTTAGGATAGTAGTTACCTCTGGGGGAGGGAGAGAAGAGTCACTTTGGGGACTTCAAAAGTACCGGTAACCATCTATTATTCTTTATGAACCACATGCTATATACACATGGTTTTGTTTGTATGACATATTCCATTAAAGAAAACCAACAACCATACATAAAATATTTTTAAAATGTAGACCACATTGTAACAGTAGTTTCTGGATGATATATGATTGCCAACTCAAACACCTATCGGCCAAAGAAAAGAGGATTATTACCTTGGTTCTATTTTTTCTGTGGCAGAATTTCTCAAGTTGTTCTGGATATGCCGAAACTGCAAAACACCAAAAATGAGAATGGTTTTCCCCACCCTCCTCTATCTGCCTTTTGCTGGTGACATTTACACTTCTGGCATACAAGAATGTTTAGGTTTAGTCTGATTAACAAGCAAATAGAAAGTAGGCTTTCAGGATGATGAGCCAAAGATTTACTTGATTTAGATGGTAATGTTCACCTCTATTATTGCATTTTTTTAAAGATTTTATTTCTTTTTAGAGAGAGGGGAAGGGAGGGAGAAAGAGAGGGAGAGAAACAGCAACGTATGGTTGCCTCTCACATGGCCCTCACGGGGACCTGGCCTGCAACCCAGGCATATGCCCTGACTGGGAATCGAACTGGGACCCTTTGGTTCCCAGCCTGCGCTCAATCCACTGAGCTACACCAGCCGGGGCTATTATTGCATTTAAAGTGATACAACTGGTGCCCCAGCTGGTGTGGCTCAGTGGATTGAGCACCACTAGAAGTCATAAGTTTGTTTGTGACTGGACACACACCTGGGTTGCAGGCCAGGTCCCCAGTTGGGGGTGTGTGAGAGGCAACTGATGGATGTATCTCTTGCATACTGATGTTTCTTTCCCTCTTTTCTCCCTCTCCTCCCTTCCCCTTCTCTAAAAGTAAATAAATAAAATCCATAAAGTTATGCTAATGCTGTTCCAATGGACTACTGCCTAGATTCTATGGGGCTACTATTTCTAAGTCCTGCTCTTTACTTTCTCTGCTCAAAGGAACGGAGAAATAAAGTTCTGAAAAAGCAAATGTTACCTTTAGCACTTAAGGGAACTAAAGAGAAATGTGAGCTGTATTACTTGACACTTAAAGGGTCTTCACAAATAAAATTCTCATTCTATCACTGGAAACCACATTTGCACATTCTGTGATAAAGAACTGATTTTATGTTTCTGTTGTGCTCCTTTCAGGAAGCCCTTGCCAATTCCTTCCTGACCTTGTACTGAGGCCATCATCGCCTTGCGAACACCTCAAGTCCTGATGGGCAAGATGCAGGCCAGTTTGCATTCGGCATTTATTTTTCTTCTGTCTGCATCTCTTTCTCATTTCCCTCCAGTGTGTCCCATTAGGTGTCCCTGGTTCATGCTGCTTCTAAACCACTGTAGTTTCCCCTGCTCACCTGCTGGTGGTAGTTCCTCTGCTTGATGAACTTGTCTACCACCTTCTCCACCTGCCTGTCACACTCCACCTGCAGGTACTTTATCAGGGTGTAAAGTCGCCCTGGCCCGTAATACGTCTCCACTATTGGCTGGTGAGTTTCCACAATGCGGGCAATCCCTAGACAGAAGAAAGTGAGAGGGTTGAATTCCAAATATTCTTCCCACAGAATACACTCCTTTTTTCCAGCCAAGGCTGATCCAGGGTCTAACTCACCCCGTCCTGGTTGTTTTACCTCCCAAAATGAGTACAAATGGTTCTTGTCAGTGCTGTAAGTTGCTAAGCAAAACTGTCTGTTAAATCTGCTGTGTGCCAGCAAGCCTCCCCAAGTAACATCGACAGTTTCTATGGGAACATCTTCAAAAATGAGCATCACTCTCTTCCCAGTACTGTATTTTCGTGGTTAAATTTATTCTTAGAGTTTGGTCTTGAGGGCTAGGGAGGATCAGACCAATCTCTGCTAATCTGATATTGAACTGGGAAGTTGATTCTCCAGTAAACCAGTATACGGTAAATTACAGACGAAATCAAGGGCAGCAGGTCAGCAGGGAGAGAAGGAAAGCGAGGAAGCGGTATCAGCTGGGGTAACTTCCGAAGCCCCCGGAGCAGAGAGCGCGGCTTGCCTTCGAACAGGAGCGTGAGCGTGTCCGCAAAGACGACTGCAGCTCTCCGGTCGCTCGTGTCTGTCCCCAGCGCCAACAGCAGGTTCTCCTCAGCTTTACTGGCCACCTGGAGAGAAAACATATACTTCTCAGACCACAGGCTGGCCTCAGTTCTTCAAAAACACGTCCCACTCCCTTTCCTTTCCCGTATTTCCTCTGACGCCTGACAGCGTAGGCAGCACAGAGGAATGTCCGTGAAAGCGCTGGGCTGTCTAAGCCTCAGGCAAGACGAGAAGCTCAAACACAGTGGCAGCGGCTCTTCTTCCACTCCGAGGTTTAAATAATGCTTTCCTTCTCTTTGAAAATATGTATTGCCATTCGCTAAGGAAGAGAACCCCCAACTTTAATAGTCACGTTAAGGTGTAATTCAAAGTTATCATAAATGGTGTTTTATTAAGCAGAAGGATGTGGGCACTGCTGAAGGGGCTCGTAAAGGATTACAAGTAGAAGTCATTTCGAGGTCCCAGATGGCAAAGTAGTGATTTTAAAAAGTAGCCTGGCTGGTGTAGCTCAGTGGATTGAGTGCGGGCCGGGAATCAAAGGGTCCTGGTTCGATTCCCAGTCAGGGCACATGCCTGGGTTGCGGGCCAGGTCCCCAGTGAGGGCCATGTGAGAGGCAACCATACATTGCTTTCTCCCTCCCTTCTCCTCTCTCTAAAAAAATAAATAAATAAATAAAATCTTTAAAAAAAAAAAAAAGTACCACAGAGCAGTTGTATTTTATTTTTTATTATTTTTTTAGAATGGGTAAAACGCAAACATTTAAATGTTCAAAAGGAACAAAGGAGTGTTTGGTGAAAAGTGGTTCTTCCTCTTACCTATGGCTCTTGGTCTCCTAATTCCCATTTTAGAGGTGATTACTGTTAACCCTTCCAAAAATATCCCATACCTGTACAAGCACACATCTTTATTGCCATGACCCTCATTTTAAACAGGAATGGTAGCATACTGTTAACTTAGCAAACCACATACATTAGCAAGTGAAATCTGCCAACACACATGGAACTGCCTTATTTTTCTTAATGGCAGATTAGTGTTTCATTACAGAGAATTTCAGGGGAAGGGGCAGGATGTACTCTGACATACAGTTTAAGAAAACAACAATCTTCTGCTCACATGCTTGCTAGGATTTGCTTCTCTCCATCTAGAGTGGGGGAAGAGGACTGAGACTTTAACTGGAGCCTGCTTCTTTTTCAGAATTTTACCTCAAATGACATAACCTGCTTCATGTCACTGTGGCTTATTTTGAGACTCAATCCTGGTTACAAAGTCTTAAAACCACTAACCAACAACTCTGAATGCTTTTAAAAGAGGCCAGTTCCTGGCTGACGCTTGAAAAGGTTAAGTCAACTTGTCGGAGAATTTGCATTTTAATTTTCCTTTACGTTCACTTGGTCTGTTGGAAATAAATGTGCACCAGCAAATGTCTAGGCCACTCCTGGAACACAGTAGACTGGTAACAGACAAATGTTGAATGAATGCACGCATTCAGTCCTGCCAAGCTATAGCAAGAGCAGAAAAGGGGAGTCAAATCCAGAGGCGAGAATGTATCCACAGACACTGGATCTACTCAATGCTCCAATCTGTAGGCAGAGAACCATACCATTATCCTGCCAAGCAATGAGGGGCCATACCTGCTTGCAAAGGTATTCTGAGAACTTGCTTAATCCATCCTCATGCAAACCCAGTAGTGGAAAGATCTTGAAGAAGCGCTCCACCTGCGGCAGATCCCCTTCCTTAGTGGCAATATCAAACTTCTCTGTTACAATGGCTTTGAGACGCTGTTCAGCTTCTTGCAGCAATTTCAGGTTGGCATCAATCATGCTCCCTGTGCAATGGGGAGAAAGTGAAAATTAATGTCACTTTGCATAAAAAAAAAGAAAAGTATTAAGCATTAACTGTGTGTAAGATACCATACTAGCAGTATGGATGATTAAAAAATAAACCAGCCATAATCCTATCATCACAGAAGTTATAATTGAATGAAAGAGATAAGCTTTGTACACAAATAACTATAATAAAATTCAGTATATGATCGATATCATAATAAAGATGCCCACAAGAAGACATTTCTGGTTGTGAAAAATCTTCCTAAAGAAGGTGACATCCCATCTTTCAGAGATGGGCAGAATTTTGAGTCCTGGCTGGTGTGGCTCAGTGATTGAGCACCGGCCTGCAAACTAAAGGGCTGCTGGTTCAATTCCCCATCAGGGCACAAGCCTGGGTTGTGGGCCAGGTTCCCAGTTGGGGTGCATGAGAGGCACCTGATCAATGTTTCTCTTGCATACTGATGTTTCTCTCCCTCTCTTTCTCCCTCCTTTCCCCTCTCTAAAAATAAATAAAATATTTTTTAAAAATTAAAAAAAAATGACAGGCAGGATTTTGATACCTGAACAGGAAGAATATACATTTCAGGCAAAGGGAATAAAATAAGCAAAGAGAGAATAAAGAGAAAGATAAAATCAGTATTTGCACAGTATTGTAAGTAGTACTATAGTTATGTGAGGATTTTCAACTGTGTGGGAGGTTGGCACCCCAATCTCCATATTGTTCAAGGGTCCACTATATATGCCGTGGCATTTGGAGCTCAATAAATATTTGTAATGAATGGATGTATGAGTGAATAGCATGAAATAAGGCATGAAATAAACAAGGCTAGAAAGGGTGAGTTGAAGTTATGGAAGGCCCAGATTACAGGGTTAAGAATTGAATTTTTAAGTAGGCAATATGGGCAAGTGGAAAGAACCCACTGGCCAGAGAACAGTATTTCTGGACTCAGTTTCCTTTTCCATAAAATAGGAATAAGAACACGGCCCTGGGATGGTCTAGGCCCCATATAGGGTCTATTGCCAGACAAGGACATTTCGTAACAACAAATGCCCTCCTCGCCCTGACCGGTGTGGGCATTGTCCAACAAAGTAAACGGTTGCCGGTTCGATTCCCGGTCAGGGCACATGCTTGGGTTATGGCTTTGGTCCTTGGTCAGGGTACACATGAGAAGAAACAGATTGATGTTTCTTTCCCGCTCTTTTTCCCTCTTTTCCTCTCTCTCTAAAAATAAATAAATAAAATTTTATTAAAACAAACAAACAAACAAAAAAACGCAAAAAAACACAAATGCCCTTCTCCTGGTTGAGCGTGTCTACTTCAGGTTACAGATGCTTATAACTTAACTAGAAATCAACAGTTTGGGATGCTGACCTTCCTTGCCCTGCCGGCTGAGCTCAATGACTGACTTGTCCAGGCACAAGTAGCGATGAATGTGGGCTGCAGCCTGCTCATAGTCTTCACTCCTCAAAGCAGTCTGGACGCCATCCATGCAGAACTTCAGGTCCAGGATATCATCAGCTCTCTGAATAGCTTGATAGAGGCGGTTCTGCAAAAAGACTTGATGCTCAGAAACAATGTTCTATTCTTTCAAAAACATCTCTTCAGAAGGTAGGGAGATTAAGGTTAACCATATGTCCTTTGCAGCCCTCGCTGGTGAACTAAAAAACACCACCACTCACAGAACTGTTGTTGCTAATGACCAAGACCCCTGACTAGTATTACGCAATTTAATTTATGTGACCAGATCATTCAACTGATGGAAAAACAGGGATTATCCATATTATATTTGGCTTGTATTGTTAAATTTATAATAGAATCAGAATGCATTTGACATTTTATTTTAAAACATTTTTTTCTTTTCTTTTTTCCCCCGAGTTCTGGTTCAGAAAGAATTCAGAGCCAAGACTCAAACTGTAAGGATAGTTTATTTAGAAGTCACAGAGGTAGAAGTAGTAAGTGGTAGAAGAAATGGGCTCAGAAAACAACTTACAGAGGCAAAGGGAGCTCAGTAGAGAGACGGTAAAGGTAATGCTCCTGGAGTGGGAAAGAGGAGAGGGATGGGAAAGGCGTGCGCATGCTCCCTAGAGGGGGAGCTCCTGTATTTTGGAAATGTGACACTGTAAACTAAGTTGTAAGACAAATGAAATATGTGGAAAGTGTTTTTCTTTTATGATGAGCAAGAATGTTTAAAAGCAATATTTAATATGTGAGTTGGTGGCTGCATTGCTTAGTTTTGTGGTTATTTTTGTAGAATCTGAACAAATACATTAGGAAAAGTTATGCTATTTCACAGGGCAAACCAACGCGGGGAGTGACTTCTTCAAGAGTCCAGACTTTGTGCTATTCTGTTCAGTATGGTAGCCACTAACCACATGTGGCTACTGAGAACTTGAAATGTGGCTAGTCCAAATTAAGGTGTGTATGCATAAAATACACATGGGATTTCAAAGATTTAGTACAAAAATGAAGATAAAAATATCTCATTAATATCATTTTATAGTAACTACATATTTAAATGATCTTGTAGACAATGAGTTAAATGAAGCATATTTAAAAATTGTTTTCGGCCCTGGCTGGTGTAGCTCAGTGGATTGAGTGCGGGCTGGGAACCAAAGGGTCCCGGTTTGATTCCCAGTCAGGGCACATGCCTAGGTTGCAGGCCAGGTCCCCGTGAGGGCCATGTGAGAGGCAACCATACATTGCTGTTTCTCTCCCTCTCTGTCTCCCTCCCTTCCCCTCTCTCTAAAAAAAAAAATAAATAAAATCTTAAAAAAAAAAAAATTGTTTTCGTGTATTTCTGTTTAACTTTTTAAAAAATGGCTACTAGAAAGTTTAAAAGTACATTTGTTGTTGGTATTAAATATCTTCCAATCTGAATGATTTTTATTTCATTTTCTTGCCTGTCCTGGCTAGAACCTCCCATAAGACGGTGAAGAGAAGCAGCAAGAACTGACATCCTTGTTTTGTTCCTAATCTCAGTGGGAAATCAACCAGTCTTTTACCAGTAAGTATGATGCTTTCTGTGGGTTTTTCATAGATGCCCTTCATCAGGCTGAGGAAGTTCCTTTCTATTCCAAGTTTGTTGAGTGTTTTTATCAAGGGTATTAAATTTTGTAAATTACTTTTTTTGAGTCTGAGATGATCACATGGTTTTTGTCCTTTATTTTACTGACATGGTATATCAGATTAATTTTCATATGCGAAACCAACTCTGCATTCCTGGGATAAATCCCACTTGCTCATAGTATAGTCCTTTTTATATGTTGCTGGATTTGGTTTGTTAGTATTATTGAAAATTTCTACGCCTATATTCATAACAGCAATTGGTCTAGAGTTTTCTTATGATATCTTTGGTTTTGGTGTCTTGTGTTAGATTTCTACTGGATGTTGCTGCTCTATTTTCTAATGTGGTGGCTTTTCTACTGCCCTCTTAACTCAAACATCACACCATAATGGGATTACCTTGGCCAGGTCAAGCTGACGAACTTTGCTGGACACATTCTCAGCTAGGCTGCAGGTAAAGGTGATCATTCCAGCTAGCTGCTTTGCATCACCTTCAATCAACTGCAGGTTGGGACTAGAGATACACATTGTCAGCACACATATATCCATAGCAGCGGAGGGTAGGAGTAAGAGATGGAAGTGTTTTTGCAGATGGAGACTATGTCTTCTACTTCTTTTGTACTTCCCCATATTCTTAGCTTAAATCACTCTGTTAACAGCTTTTCTTCCCTAAGAATGTTTTACTGTAAACTCAGGCCTATGCTTAATAAAAAATTAATTTCTATAAATACTAATGACACTGCTAAATAGGCACTGCCAAAGAATTAGAGAACAGATTCTCCAAATGTTTTTTTTCTCTCTCAATTTTTAAGTGAGCAAAAAATGCACTAAACAACAATCTGAGAGGATGATGAAAACAGAGAAATTTTTATGACTGGCAAATACACAAAATTTGTAAAAGAGTGGTTCTTAAACTTGAGCCATGCACCAGAACCTCTTGGTACACTTGTTAAAATACAGATTCCTGAGAACCATCCCCAGAGTTTCTGCTTCAGTAGGTTTGGGGTGGGGCCCTAGAATTTGCATATCTAACAAGTTTCTAGGTAGTGTGGTTAATGGTACCGCTGGTCAAGGTCACTTTGAAAACTACTTAACTGTACTCGTAGGTGTCCACTTTACCTTGAGGTAATGCCCCTCTACGTTTCACATTCAACTGGCATTTTGTAACAGAAAGTTAAGGAAAATAACTTATCCTGTGGACAGTGTTGCAATTTCCAATAGCTCTTGCTGAGATGAACAGACTCACCCCATTCGATGGAGAGTGACCATTTTACTTTCAACGGTGTTTTGCTGTTCCAAAAGTGCATCCAGCTCTCTTTCCACCACTTTCTGAAACACAAAGAAACATCCTGTCATCAGAGAAATGGTCAGAGGAACTCTAAGAGTTATCTAACCCAACCACTTAGCTGAAGAGTGAATGCCACTTGAAATGTCTTCCTTCCTTCCACCAAGCCCCTTCAGAACATCAACAAACAATACTTAATTTCTGCACTTATCACTCTGCATAATGATTATGCGTATCTTATTTCATCTAGCAGAAGAACACCACAAAGAAAACAAACCTTTATTCAAATATCATTAGCATAGTGCCTAACTCAGGAATACCTATAAAATATAATGGCTAAACAAAGGAAACCTCCAAAGTGGCAGTTACAAAAAGTTTCTCCATAGTATATAATTCTCTCTCAGTCAAGACATTTACTGCATGACCTCAATTAATGTAACCTTCTTATGCTTGAGTTTTTTCACCGGTAAAATAGGGATAGTAACAGATACCCCATAGGACTGCTGTGTGAGCCAAATAGGATAACAAAGTGCTTAACACGGTATGTGACTTATGGTTCAATAAGCCATTAATATTAGCTATACATTTCTATTAAAATAGTCCAGTGGGATCCAGACGGAAACTTCACTTGACAGTTATCAAATACAAATACAGGACTAATATTGCTCTGCCTGTAAGATTGACTTAATTTCCTCCCAAAGTATCGACAGACTCAATGAATGCAAGCTTAGAAATGTCCAGTCAAGAGTACTGAATTTTATAAAGCACATCTTGCTGAAAAACACGTCAGAAACTGCTAGAGCTGTGCAAGTTAATACTTGAAAATATTCAGAGATGTCAATGATCCCCTCGTCCCCAGGCTGAAACTGCCTTTTGTGCTCCATCTTATTTAAATGTTTGATTTTAGGGAACAGCTACTAAATTTCTAGATCAGGGATTAGATCTCTTTCTTTGACTGGCAGGGAACCCAACTGACATTAAAAAATGTATTGACACAATCGGGTTGCCACAGAAAAATGAAGGAGGCAGAAAGGAGATAAAACGTTAAGTGCTGAAAGGAATACTTGCGAGAACAGAGTCCACGCCCCTCATGTGACGCAATGGCAGGGGTACAAAAGATGAAGTGACTTGTCCAAGATTAAGCAGTTGTGCCTGAGTCTTAAAATCTAAAGCTTCTACAAAACTCTGCATTTAACCGAAACGCTAAAATTATACCCCCAAGTCATTCCCTACGAGTGGAAGTTTTGAACCGCTTCGCCTGTATTTGTAATGACTGCTGGCTTAAATGAGATAACGGGGTGAAAGTATTTCAGAGTTTTTAAACGGCTAAGCCAATGCAAGAGAGCCTTTATTGTTATTTTAAGAACCAGGAGAATTGGTTTATATTTTCAATCTACCTTTAGTCCCGCTGAGAGTGGGAGACACCAAGTCATTAAGAGCAAAAGAAATCAACGGGGTCGGGGGGCGGATCGCCTAGATAGCAGGGAAACAAGCCTGGAAGCATCATATAGAGTAAAGGGAGATGGCAGGTCCCAAGAACCACACTCAATTACACTCCTGCTTCTCGAGTAGGTGCTTTTTGTTTCCCTCGGCTGGGAGAGAGCTCCCCACAGCCCGGATTTCCCGGCTGGCGGATCCTACGCCCACTGCCCCTGAATGCTTCTGAAAAAAAGGCTCAGCTCTCCCACCTCCTCGCCGCAGAGCCGTTCGTACACAGCCTCCAGCTCCTGCAGCTCCGTCAGAGAGCGAATGAGCTCGGTGGAGATCTCGGAGCAGCGACCTCCTCCCGCTCCCTCAGGCGGCGGAGGCACCCCTAACACCTTTTGAGGGGAATTGAAATCCGCCATGTCGGTTCCCATTCTGTGTTTCCGGCCCCGCGAGGCCCCCTCCTCTTCGGCGTGCGGGTCTGTGGGGCTGCCCACTGAAGTGCCCGATAAATTCAATTTTTAATTATCTACTTTAAAAAGTCTACTCATTTTCTATTCTTGTAGAAAAAGTGACGGTCATTGGGTATGTTCAAATAATTTCCAATACGGGGTGGTTGTAAGACCTATGCATTAAAAAATTTTGTATACATTCTTTGGGCGCTGGTTGGGCCCTTTTCCGCCGCGCGCCAACCGGAAAGGCCCCATTTTGCGATCTGATGGCCGATGCCGGCGGTTTGGTGTTGGCTGTGGTTTAGACCTTGGAGGATCTCTGCATCCGTTGGATATCTACACCATCCTCCCGGCTGCAGGGTAAACAAGCGGACCTCCCGACTTCACCCGGCCCATAGTGGCGTAGAACGGCTCCATAGGAGTGTGCACCGGGTTTTTGCTGGAGGGGGCGTCTCAGAAGCCACCTAGGCCTGAGAGGCCTGGCCAAGGCACGAAGAGGTTGAGGAGAACGTTTGGGGCGTGAAAGCGGATACCAGGAATTATTCCGTTTCTGCCTACAAGGTGGGAAGGAGACCTGGATTAAAATAAGCCTTTAGGGATTGCCTCGTTTTTAGGCCCTGGGGTCTCTACGGACTTCGGGGAGGTCTCCTGGAGGCAGTGAACAACACACGGACGCGAAGGTGAAAAAAAGCACGTAGCGTGTTAAAAGCGTAAATAACGGAAACAGTCTTTGAAGCTAAGACCCTGTTTTGAATTTGCGTTTTGGTACTTGGTCAGCTTGTGTTCCTCCTCTTATCCTCAGTTTTATCATTTGTAAAATGGGCAATACTACCATGAAGACTTCGCTGAGTTTAAATGCGATGATCTTCATTTGGCACATGAGAAGGAATGGCGGGCGTGAACAATACCAGGCTATTTTTCTAGTAATCACAGACAGGGGAGAGAAGAGGGGGAAGTTACAAATTTGCCAGGTTCTGGCAGTTGGTGGTTCCTGGTGCATATAGTTTTTGTAGTCTTAGGCTGGTCATCCGAATTGCAGCTTCCTCCATTCCCCGGGATAAAAGAATAGCTGGAGAATTTGGATCCAGCTAGGTTTGGGGAGAATGAATTCCAAGGATGGGAATGGACGGCATCAGTTAGTAAAAGAACTTAAAAGCAGGCCAAGTTCTTCAGCTGTAAAGAATGAAAGCAGCCTGGAGGGAGGTTTTCGGCCATTCAGAAGTGGCCCGTGGTGGTTTCCTCTGCCTTTCTAAAGCAAACAAACAAACAAAAGTACCCCACATTTCTTTACATTTAATATATTGTGTTGGCCAAAAAGTCCAATATGTTTTTTCTGGAAGATGGCTCTAGTAGTGCTTAGTGGTCTTTAACTTCTTTTGAAACAATTTTGTTAGATTGTATTAGGACAGCTGTCCTATCAGTATGTATTAAAAAAACAATTCGTTTTTGTGCAGCCATTTTAATATTGAAGATGAAAAATATGTAAAATTTTTGGTGTATTATTATGCTTTGTTATGTCAAGAAGGGTAGAAATGCAACTGAAATGCAAAAAAATTTGTACAGTGTGTGGAGAAGGTGCTGTGACTGATCAAACATGTCAAAAGTGGTTTGCAAAGTTTCTTGTGCTATTGATATTTTGGCCAAGTAGTTCTTTGCTTTGGGGCTGTCTAATGTATTGAAAGATGTTTAGCAGCACCCCGGCCTCTACCCAGTAGAAGCCAAAAGCAGAAGACAGCCAATATACTCCAAACATCCAAATCCATAAAGTTATTGGTAAAAATGAAAAATATGTCTTTTATGTCATAGGGAAAAGACGATATGGACTCTTTGGCCAGCACAATAGTTAATCTTACAACATGGGTCAGGTTAACGACAGGATAGGGCTTTCATTATAAATTGTGGTGTTGATACCTGCAACTTTGAAATTATGTTAGAAATTTTAAACCAGAGCCAGATGCCCGGGTACAGATGTTTAAGTGTGTTTGAGAATTATGTTGGCTGCTTTTCAGGTGAGAGTAGTTACAACATACTCTCTATTTTTGCCCCCCTAACCTGAACCTGAGCACAGCTCTTCCTGGACCTTCCCCAGTGTCTAAGCCCTCTCCACGGGTGTTTTCTCTTTCTTGTAGGTCACTTTCCTCTCCCTTGTTTCACCTCACACTGTCTCTTCTTTCCGTGTCATCCAAGAAGATTAAACATGTTCCTTAGTTTCAAATAGGAACGTTCATATCCATTTCCAACCTGGAGGATTGATCTTTTTCTCAGTCATCCTGCCCAGAAATGATTGTTATGTATAGAACATTTACTTCCCTTAAAACCAAATTTGTGTGTTAATCACACAGTGAATGCTTGGATTTTTCAAGTTCCCTTGCTTTCATCTCTAAATGATTGAGGTAAAATAACTCAGTTTATTTTCCAGCAGTAACTGTGTAGGTGTAGTTTGGGGTAATTCTTTTATGGTGGAGGAAAGTTTGTGGTCTTAAGTCCTGTATGAAGAAAAGAACCGTGTTCTGTGACTACTTCTTTGGGGGGCCTTCTGAAGTGGCAGGAATTCAATTTTGTTTTCATTTTTAATGATGAGTAGGTATAAGTTTTAAATTCTAATCACTCAGATACAGAGCTGTAGAAGAGATGCAAATGAGAACTGCACCAAGTTATCCATTTTTATCTGATAGATGAGCAGAATTCTGGTTGTGGTGAAATAGGGACTCTTACATTGTTGGGGACATAGGTTGATGAGTTTCTTTGAAAGGTAAGTTGGTGCTGTTTATCAGAATTTCAGTTGTATGAATCCCTCAATCCGCAATTACGCTTTTATGAATTGTGGAGCATAGTCATGCACGTATACCTGACCTATATGAGTGATTTTCTTTGCAGCAGTGTTCATAATGATGAGATTGGGAACAATCTAAATGTTCATCAGTAGAATATTGGCGAAATGAATTCTCATATATCCATTGAGTGGGATGCTCCGTGGGTGTAAAATAAAATGAGAAAGCCCTTCGTTGCTATCTCCAAACTAGATAAAATAAAAAACAAATTGCAGTATAATGTGAGTGCACAATACATAGGGCCCGATCTTTACTTTTAAAAAAGGAGATAAAATACAGTATTGTACATTTTTGCTTATCCATACAGAAAATATCTGGAAGGGCAGGATAGATAGAGCTTTTTGCTGTGCTTTTGCATCCTGAGCCTTGTGAATACATAGTCTATTCAAATACGAGTATAAATAGATGCACTTCACTTATGTGACAAAGCAAATGCGCAGTGTTGCGTTAATGGTCCAGATCCTAGCTCCCAGCGTTTTTACCACCTGCTGCTGTGACCTCAGACACGTGATTTAATTTCTTAGCCTTAATTTCCTCATTTATAAAGTGAATTTTAATATTAACTATAGGTTTCTTGTGAGATTCGAGCCCAAATATATGTAGTGCCTGGCATAGGAAGGCACTCTAAATACGTTGTACCCTATAGGGCTTACTCTGTTTCTGCTGCCTTAAGCTAGAAATTCCTATACAGAAATGTCTATTGAAACAACAACTTCCCAGCTGATATTTTTCTGCTTTTATGTGTTCTTAGCTTACTTTGACTTGGTATAATCAGCGCTTGGATTGTGGAGAGGTGGGTGGCTCAGTGTTGCCACAATGTTCCTATACAACTTGACCTTGCAGCGAGCCACGGGTATCAGCTTTGCCATTCATGGCAACTTCTCTGGTAAGTTGTCCAGTTACTACCTTTCTGAATATAACTTTTAAAAAAAAAAGATTTTATTATTTATTTTTAGAGAGAGGGGCAGGGAGAGAAAAAGGGAGAATAATAGGCGTGAAAGAGAAACATCTATTGATTGCCCCTTGTATGCACCCGGACCGGGGACTGAACAGGTAGCCTAGGCATGTGCCCTGACCGGAATCGAACCTGCGACCCTTCACTTTGCAGGACGTTGCCCAACCAACTGAACTACGTGGGTCAGGGCTGAACATAACATTTTTAATATTACTAGTTTTATGCTTTATATTTTTCAAAGTTAAAAATTTGAAACACAGGAAAATTCTTAATCATTAGAGAACACTAATTTCTATAATGCTTTATAAAGTTTCCAAAGCACTTTGGAGTAGTTGGTTTTATCTAATACCCAAATGACCTTTGGCAAATAAGGTGGCCTGGTAAGTGGTGGCATTGAGCAAATGAGACTGGGTTGGGATGGGTGAGAGTGGGATATAAGGTAGGGTAGGAAGCCATTAAGACAGTGAAGACCTGACAGTGGGGGTAGAAAGAGAGTGAAGGGTATGCGTTTCCAACCTAGGTGGCAGAGAAAATCATAGTAATATTAGTGGCAGGCTAGTTGAAACCAGAATGGGATTTTGGGCAAGGAGGAACTTAGTTGTTTTAAACATTTATTTTAAAGTTATGACAACTTATCTAGGTAGAATTATGTAGATGGGGACAAGTTGATTATTATGCATTTGGAGGTATCAGTTGCAGTTAAGAGAGCAAATGAACTTTTTTTAGGTGTCAGTTTAGAAATAAGCAGTGTATTTTAGATAGCTTTAAAAGTTCTTCAAGACGCTACATCAGACTGCACAAAATGTTAATATGATTTCTTACAACAGTAGCCTTAAAAGTAGATTAGAAAGAACCTTTGGAAATTTTTAATCTTACGATGCTAAGAATACATTAGTACCATTTATGGACAGCGCTCAATTATATAGACTGATGGCAAATGTTGGCAAAATAAAAGGAAAAGTTTCTAAGAAAGTAACTTGTATAACCAATTTTTTTTAAAGATTTATTTATTCATTTTTTAGAGAGAGGGGAAAGGGGAGAGAAAGAGATGGAGAGAAACATCAATGCATAGTTGCCTCTCGCACGCCCCCAATGGGGGGACCTGGCCCGTAACTGAGGCATGTGCCCTGACTGGGAATCAAACCAGCAACTCCTTGGTTCACAGGCTGGCACATCCACTGAGCCACACCAGCCAGGGCGTATAACCAATTTCTTAAAAGCTTTTATTTGATACCATTTTTGTTAGAACATTTTAGTTCAGTACCTTTTCAAATAGAATAAATTAACTTAAAATACTGAGCCCCCTACCCGTTTAATGGCCTTTGTCTTTTAGTGGCATGACTCATTGGGTTACTTTTTGGATTAGTTTTGATTTCTCATGATCTTTTTGTTTTGGTAATCTAGGAACCAAACAGCAGGAAATTGTTGTTTCTCGTGGGAAGATCTTGGAGCTCCTTCGCCCGGATCCCAATACTGGCAAAGTACACACTCTACTAACTGTGGAAGTATTTGGTGTTATTCGGTCTCTCATGGCCTTTAGGCTCACAGGTGGCACCAAAGACTACATTGTGGTTGGCAGTGATTCAGGTCGAATTGTTATCCTGGAATACCAGCCATCTAAGAATATGTTTGAGAAAATTCACCAAGAAACCTTTGGCAAGAGTGGATGCCGCCGTATTGTTCCTGGCCAGTTCTTAGCTGTGGATCCCAAAGGGCGAGCTGTTATGATTAGTGAGTGGCTTGCTCTGTTGAGTGCTTCTCTGACTATTGTTGATGCTCAGTTTAGGATAATAATGCTATGATCTGGGAAGTGTGCTGACAAATCATAACTGGGTAAAGTTTGGAACATACATGGATTAACTCCATGGCTTAAAGTTGTTTTTCTTTTTAAAGCAATGGAAAGTCTTAACATAATCTTACCTACTTCCTGTCTAGTTGGAAGTAGATTTTTTCTGTATCTTTACCTTTAAGCAAAAAGATTACAGTGGGATGATTTTACGTTATTAGACAGTGAATATGGTTGCTTTCATCAGCCTGAAGTGATGATTCACATTCATGTCTCTTCTCTGACAAAGCTCTTGAAGAAAATTTTGTGTATCTGATCAGGCCTCTAAGAGGGCAGCCCTCTTTGACCAGTCACAAAATCACTCGATCTAATTGAAAGAAGAAAGCTGGCAATTTTATTAATTATTGTTTAGTTTCCTGATATCATTGAATCTAGGGCACATTAAAAAGTTATGAAGAGTTATTGGGATAATGTGACCTTTCTTAGAAAGAAAGTGGGTAAAATGATGCTGTTGTCTATTTTAATGATAGAAAGCAAATCTAAGTATACTTGCAGAGTTTGGGTTGGCTCTTAAGGGTTTTCAAAAATAATTGTGATGAGAATCTAGCTGCTCTTTCTTTAAGCCCTTCTATTCATTGTCTGGAAATCTTGTGTGTTTTGTCTCCTTCAACTCAGGCGCCATTGAGAAACAGAAATTGGTGTATATCTTGAACAGAGATGCTGCCGCCCGGCTTACCATCTCATCTCCCCTGGAGGCTCACAAAGCAAACACTTTAGTATACCATGTGGTTGGCGTAGATGTGGGATTTGAAAATCCAATGTTTGCTTGTCTGGAAATGGACTATGAGGTACTGGGGACTGTGTGTGAGGGGGGGTCTGTTTCTTTCTCTCCTTTTTATTTTTCCAGTCCACCTTGGAGCTTTCCTAAGGTTATTTTCTTCATTGTTTGAATCTCACATATGTGCTGCTACAAATCTTTTCCATGTTCCAAGTGCTTTACTAAAATTTGGAATGTTTCAAGAGCTTACCTGACTATGTAATAGCACTTTTATCTGATTTGAACAATCTCCCTGTGGAAACAGGGTATTTATTGAGAAAAGCTGCCTGAAAAAGGAGGTAAAACTGTATTTAGGATATTTTTTTCCACAGGGAGATAATAAAAGGTGGAGCATACCATTCTTTTACTTGAGTGGAAGGAAAAGATGAGAGAACCTTGATTCCAGAATTAGGAGACCTGGGTTCTCATTCTAGTTTTAACATCACCTAGTAGCATGAACTTTGGCAAACCATTTGGGATCTGTGGACCTTTGCTTCTTCATTGTAAGGTGGAAGAATCCTGATGTCCTTTCCAGCTCTAAAAGTTTGATTTTATGGTACTGATTAGTCTTTGTGCCATTGTACTCCTCTGTAGGAAGCAGACAATGACCCAACGGGGGAAGCAGCAGCTAATACCCAGCAGACGCTTACTTTCTATGAATTAGACCTTGGTTTAAATCATGTGGTCCGAAAATACAGTGAACCTTTGGAGGAACATGGCAATTTCCTTATTACAGGTACTTTTCTGTCAGACTTGCTCTGTACATTTTGCCTGGTCCATTTTATGCCTGAACTGGGAGGATTTACTTAATAGGGTCTGGAAGCTAATTTATTCATAGTAAATCTGTACCTTCTCTGTATTTTGTCAAGGTTAGAAGTTCATGTGATAGTTAACTCACCCTTTAATGGGGGCAGAGAAGAAAGAATGAGGAGAGTGTTTGGCTAGGAATATTTTTTAAGATTTTATTTATTTATTTTTAGAGAAAGGGGTAGGGAGGGAGAAAAAGGGAGAGAAACATTGATGTTTGTAAGATGTATTGATCGGTTGCCTCTCACGCCCCCAGCTGGGGACCTGGCCTGCAATCCTGGCATGTGCCCTGACTGGGAATCAAACCAGTGAACTTTCAGTTCATGGGCTGGCACTCAATCCACTGAGCCACACCAGCCAGTACTCAACTTGGAATATTGATTGTTGTTGGCCACTGTGATATTTTGACTGTAGTTAGTCTTTAATTCTCATTGAGAAAATCAAAACCTAGGTTTTTGAAAAGACAAACCCAGCAAGATAAACTATAAATAAATTTAAAAACCTAGATGAATTAGAAATGCTTTTGAAAACTTGATCCAAGAACAAATTAATAACCTATGTAAACCTAAAGAAATTGGAATAGTAGTCAAAAATCTCTTTCCTCCAAAAGACTTAAGGTCCAGAATTTTCAGGGACATTAAATTTCTCCAGAGACTAGAAAAAGAATTAAAACTAATGTACCACTTTATGAGCCTATTATAACTTCAGTGTCAAAACTGGGGAAGGAAAATAATAAAAGTTTACCGGTTTATAAAAGTATACATGTGATTACAGATACAAAAATCTGTAAGTTTAGCAAATCAAATTGAGCAGTGTTTATTTGTTTTTAATTTAAAAAAATATTTATTTTTAGAGAGAAGGGAAGGGAGGGAGAAAGTGAAGGAGAGAAACATGGATATGAAAGGAAACATCAGTTGATAGCTTCTTGTATGCACACCTGCTGGGGACTGAACCTGTAACCCAGGCATGTGCCTTGACTGGGGATCGAACCAGCGACCTTTTGCTTTGCAGGATGATGCTCAACCGAGCCACACTGGTCAGGGCACAACAGTGTTTTATTTATTTTATTTTTTTAGATTTTATTTATTTATTAGACAGAAGGGAAGAGAGGGAGAGAAACATCAATGTGTGGTTGCCTCTCACGTGGCCCCCACTGGGGACCTGGCCTGCAACCCAGGCATGTGCCCTGACTGGGAATTGAACTGGTGACCCTTTGGTTCACAGCCCGCGCTCAATTCAGAGCTGTACCAGCCAGGGCGACACAACAGTGTTTTAAATGCATTATAGCTAAGTAAGATTTTTGTAGGAGCTTAAAAATATTTACCATTAAAAAATCATCAATTTAATTTATTAAATTAAAACACTGAAGGAGAATAGCTATATTTGTGGTCATCTAAATTTTGGCAGACTTGGGGAAGACAGTAATTCAGTCCTTTTTGTTCTGAGCCATTTGTACTTGGATTGATGTCTAATATGAAATACGTCTGTTGACAGGATTTTGGAGAACAATATGACAGCATTTGTCTTTGAGCATTAAATCTTGGGAAGATACTATATTATGCAGAAGAACCTTGTACATACTACCATACTTTGCATTTATGAGGAAGGCTTTATTTTTTCAACAAATGTTTTTTGAGTCTCTATAGTCAGTATGTGCAATGTCAGTCTACTGGATCCTGGGACTACAGTTGTGAAAAATTAGATGCAGTGCCTCCCTTTATGCAAGATTGAAGTTAGTGGTGAATATGTATAAATAACAAAAAACATTGTCATTTGCCAAGTGCTGTGACAGTGCAGAGAAGGCATCTGTAACCCAGGGAAAAGAAGGGAATTTGTTGGAGAAACTTTGGAAAAGTGTTCTGTAAGCTGAGATCTGAGGACTAGGTCATAATTAGCAAGGTATAGTGGGGGTGAAGGAAGATTTTCTGTTACGGACAAAGGAAATAGCATAGGAAAGGTCCAAATGAAAGGAAGAACATAATTCATTCAAAGAACTGAAAGCTCATTGTGATTGGATCATTATGCTAAAGTCTGGGGTAGAGGTAGTGGTGGAGTGGTAGCTACTGAAGGATTCTAAGCAGGGGAATAATAACCTGAAGGTTTTAGGCATACATCAGAGATAGTACAAGTTGAGGCCCAGACCACCACAATAAAGCAAATATGCCATAAAGTGAGTCATATAAATGTATTTTCAGTGAATACAAAAGTCTTGTTTATACTATGTTTTAGTTTACTAAGTGTGCAATGGCATGTCTAAACAGTGTGTATAACTTAATTAAAAAATAATTTTATTGCTCAAAAAAAAAACTTTATTGTTACAAAATGACTATCTGAGCCTTGGGCAGGTCGTAATCTTTTTGCAGTGGAGGGTGCTTTATGTTGATGAAAACATAGTATCTGCAAAGTACAATAAAATGAAGTATGCCTGTACTTGCTTAAATTTTAGCTAACGGAATGAGGGATATTAAGACTGGTCAGGAAGGCTGTTTCACTAAATCAGGAGATTGACAGCATGGGTGCTGCTAAGGAGGTAGAATAAATAGGGCTTTGTGAGGGGAGAGAGTTGGTTTGGTCTTTTTGTTGGTGGTATTTTCGAAGGTACGGAATCCAGGAGGTAGATAGGTTTGGGAAGGAACTTGAGTTTGTGAACACATTGTATTTTGAAGGTGCTGGTAGAATATCCATGTGATTGGATTATAGATCCGAAGCTGAGAACTGAGTTCTAGACTTGGAGCTAAAATTTCAGATTTATTATCAGGTATCTGGACAGGCTGAATCACCCAAGCTGGCATACTTTTGTTGTCTAGCATAACTTTCAGGGGAAAGCAACACTTGGAATGTTTCTCAGCTTTAGGCGTACTATATCTTCATCAGGTTGTGCTAAAGAAAGAAAGAATTAAAAGCTAAATTGTAATTCATGGTTATGTTAAATCATTGCTAAGTTTTATTTTCATTAATAGTTCCAGGTGGGTCAGATGGTCCAAGTGGAGTGCTAATCTGCTCTGAAAACTATATCACCTACAAGAACTTCGGTGACCAACCGGATATCCGCTGTCCAATTCCCAGGAGACGAGTAAGGTCTTTGTTTGCCAGAAGAGATATTTGTGTTTGTGAAATGAACTCAATTTTTGTAATCACAGTGTAGTCTCTCAGTTTATTTGTTATCAAGTTTTAGTTTCTTTGTAAATGTTATCTTTAATAAAGCTGATACAATGTTAGTGAAAGCAAAATAAATTCTGGAGAAAAGGAATTAAAAACTAACACAATTTCCATTTCAGAGGAACCTGTGAACACAATCAATTTGAAATTCCTGAAAGTTTCTACTTTGAAGAAGCCAGGCATATTTGTTGGGGATAAATTGTCTTTCAGTCAGGAGTGTTCAACATTTTGGCGTCTCTGGGTCATATGTTAAATACATTGTGACACGTAATCACAAAAAAATCTCATAATATTTTAAGTAAATTCACGATTTTGTGTTGGGTGACATTCATTGCCGTCCTGGGCCTCATGTGGCCCATGGGCTGTGGGTTGGACACACCTGTCTCATTCTATTTCTTTTTCCCCCGTTCCAACATACAGAAGATTTTGAAAGACTAGGAGAGTGGATTTTAGTATGTCCTTCACTTGGATTTATCAATTACTAATATTTTACTGCATTTTGTTTTTCTTATAGCGTATGTGCGCATGCGTGTATGAATTTTTGAGGCTGAACCATTAGAAAATAAGCTGCAGGCATCATAACACTTTGAGAATCTAAGATCTTGGCTCCTAAGAATGAGGACATTTTTGTACATAACCCAACTACCAATATCATGCCCATAAAACTAACCAGTTTGTGTAATAGTTATTTTACGTATATTTCAGTTCCTAGTTCCCCAAAATTCCTTTATAATCTACTTTTAGTCTCCTTTAGTTGAGAATGTTTTCTCAGTTTTGTTTGTTTTGGTCTTATGATGACTGACATTTTTTAAAGGGCTGGGCTAGTTTTCTTATACTCTGTCCCATAATCTTTTCCTTGTGACAATATCCAGGTTGGTAGTTTTGGTAGAAATGTTATGGACGTAGTGATATATATTTCCCACTAGATCATGTTAGGAGCGTACAATGTTGGTTTGTCTCATTATTGGTGATGCTAAATCGATCATTTTGTTACATTGGGGTGTCTCTGGTCTCTTCATTGTGAGAATCTGGTGGTGAACTTTGAAACTGTGTAAATGACCTTTTCCTCAACATCTTTTCACCCAGTGGTTTCTCCCTTAATTAGCTACTACTTTGGTGGTTGGAAATGGTATTTTATTGCTTTTAATTTTAACTGTTTAGTATGTAAATGATTAAGCATATGCAAAAGTGAAATATGATTAACTTCTGTGTACCCCGCTTTAGTAGTTACCAACACATAGTTAATCTTGTTTCATTTGGCTTCCTGCATCTCTTCTCTCAGCCTCATGTTAGGTCTCTTCTTGATACTGATTTATAGATCCTGGAGTTAACGTTTTTTTTCCAAAGTTACTTTCTGTATTGCATGGTGTCTAAGATTCCATCAGTTTTAGAAAACCTGAGGAGAAATTTAGCAAATTAAATTCTTGGTAACAGGTAGAAAGTAATTTATTTTGGTTGATCAGACATTTATTGAACATCTAACTGCCAGGCATCGCACTTGGCTTTGGGGCTACAAAGAAGTATAAAACATGTTTTGCCCTCGAAGAGCTTATTCAAAGAGAGAAATATAAAATGTTGGAGACAAAAAAATCCAAAAGTTGTAGCCAAGGGAATGTCTCTTAGGACTCAAGGAAGTCGATGCAGCACGGGGCTGGTGATGGGTGGTCTGCATGGTAGTGTCGGGGCTGTGGACGAGTTCTATCCACACCCCAGAACGATTATGTTTTAAAGTTTGTGTCCCTTTTCTGACATTTTTTCCTGGAGATAGTTTTTGCCTTACTGACCTGATTAGGCTATAGAGTGGAATTATGGTTGGTTTTTCTGGTACCCAGGCTTTATTATATTCATAGCAGACAAGAATTCTTAGGATTCTTTATTTCCATGGCTAGCAGGCTGCTTTAGGTCAAAGCTTGTATAGAGGGGCTCCAGGTGCCTGAAGCCGGAGGTAACTTGTGTAATCCCTGTTGGCTAGGTGCTGGACTCCAGTGTAAGTACTCATTTCTAAGATGTTGGTTGTGTATTTGATTTTGCTAGAATGACCTGGATGACCCTGAAAGAGGAATGATTTTTGTCTGCTCTGCCACCCATAAGACGAAATCAATGTTCTTCTTTTTGGCCCAAACAGAGCAGGGCGATATCTTTAAGATCACTTTGGAGACAGATGAAGATATGGTAAGCAGACCATGTTTAGAGGGGGGTAAAGACTAAGTGCAGTATTTTATTTGCTACTCTGCTTATGCTGTCTTAAAATACTTCCATGGCCTAGCTTTGCTTCATGCCTACACACTAGATTTTTTTTTTCTTTTCATTCCAGGTTACTGAGATTCGGCTCAAGTATTTTGATACTGTGCCTGTTGCTGCTGCCATGTGTGTACTTAAAACAGGCTTCCTTTTTGTAGCATCAGAATTTGGAAACCAGTGAGTAATCCTTTCATTACCTTAGTTCACCCTGGTTACTGTAACAATTACAAGAGGGAGATGTGGCTGCAAGGCCAGGGAGCTTTTTAAGAATGTTTTAGTTCTGGCCGGTTGGTTCAGTTGGTTGGAGTGTTGTCCCATACATGCACCAAAAAGGTTGCGGGTTTGAGTCCTGGTCAGGGCACACACCTAGGTTGTGGGTTCGTTTGACTTCCAGGGTTGGTGTGGATACAGGAGGCAACTGATCGATGTTTCTTTTTTCCCCTCTGAGACACATTCCTGCCCACCCCCACCCCCGCTTTCCTCTCTCAAATCAATAAACATATCTTTGGGTAAGGATTTTTAAAAATGTTTTAGTTACTTTAAAACAAAAGTTTTGCTTTTCGCGTTCACATTTTTTCTCTTGATTATTTTCCTCTACTTCAGGGGTTTGATCTGTACCTGTAGGTGGCCGCGCAGCTTTAGAAATGATCTCCTGAGCTTTTTGCTGGATATTTTATTGAATAAATATTGACTACTTAGTATTAAACAGATGTTTCACAAGCATGTTGCTTGTACAAATCTAAAGAGAAGAAAAAAGAAAGCCAGTATGAGGATGTGTTTCTGAGGTTCCTGCTGTGGGCCGTGGAAACCCACTTCCAGGAGGACCTGTTGAGCATGAAGCAGAGTGCCTCTCAGATTGCCTGTCTGAAGGTTATAACATCACCAGCTCCTCTCTCGGGTTCAAAGTGCTCCTGGGGGCATGAACTCTGTGTCAGGCAATCTCCCCCGGGGTATAAGTTCTTAGAGCAGAGAGTATAAAGAAAGACTACTGTGTACAGGGGGGATGCTGATGAGATGGGTTTGATTTTGTGAGAAGTTACTGTGCTGCAGCTGAAATTTCAAAAGACGTAAGAGTGGCAATTTGGGGCAATAGAAACATGCTGTGGTGTCAGCTCATTTAATCTGTACAACGACCTATTTATCAATCATACACTAATTTAGCATTTGCTAAGTCCAAGTACTGTTTTAAGCACTTTACAAATATTAATGCGTGGCATTCCCAATGAGACAGTACCATTATACATATATCCCATTTACAGTTTAGAGAACTGGGTTACAGAGAGTTTAAGAAACTTGGTCACACACAACTAAATCTGATTCAAACCCAAACAACCTGGTTTCAGAGTCTCTGCTCTTAAGCACAACACTCTAGTCTCAGAAGTTGTTTTTATGGTGAGAGTCAGCCAAAGCAACCTTTCCTGTGATCTTGATGATAGCCCATATTCTTCATTTATTAGACACTGAAAGTATCTTTGACAGGTGGTCTTTATTGTCTACACATAGGCATCTTGCCTGAATAAGGAGTTCATATTAATTTTTTATGTGTGCGTTGTCTTCTCAGTGCTTTTTGTAAATTGTTCTAGGATAATAACCCTGTTTGCGCCCTGGCTGGTGTGGCTCGGTGGATTGAGCACGGGCTGGGAACCAGAGGGTCCCGGTTCGATTCCCCATCGGGGCACATGCCTGGGTTGCGGGCCAGGTCCCCAGTGAGGGCCATGTGAGAGGCAACCATACATTGCTGTTTCTCTCCCTCTCTGTCTCCCTCCCTTCCCCTCTCTCTGAAATAAATGAATAAAATCTTAAAAAAAAACCAAAAAAACCCTGTTTGCTTTTTCACAGTTTAGCATAGACCGTGATGTATTTACCAAAACTTAAATGCTGAGAGGTTTATTGAGTATCTTGTGTATTTGAGACACTGATTTAGTCAATTTGCTTCTAAGAAGCTGTATTGGATATTGTTCAAAGTGCTCAGTACTTAAGGGCCGGCATATTACTTAAAGAATAAATATGACCAGTAGTTTGGTGTTTTATATTATTTTTAAATTATATTTTATTGATTATGCTATTACAGTTGTCCTGATTTCCCTCCCTTTGCCCCCCTCCACCCAGCACCTCCCATTCCCTCAGGCAATCCCCACACCATTGTTCATGTCCACTGGTCCTGGATGTAAGTTCTTTGGCTCCTCCATTTCCTATACTGTACTTTACATCCCCATGGCTATTCTGTGACTACCTATTTGTACTTCTTAATCCTCTCACCTCTTCACCCATTCTCCCACACATCCCCCTCCCATCTCTTTATCTTTAACCTTTGGCATTTTAATTACGGTGTGTTTTGAAGTGGGGCACTTTGCATCTGTCTTGTTTGGGACTCTACTTCTTGGACTTGCATGGCTACTTCCTTCACCAAATTAAGGAGGTTTTCTTTATTTTTTCAAATAGAGTTCTGATTTCTTGCTGTATTTCTTCTCCTTCTGGCTCCCCTATGAGGCAAATGTTGGATTGCTTAAAGTTGTCCCACAGGTTGCTTATACTATCCTCATTTTTTTTTGGATTCTTTTTTCTTCTTGTACTGATTGATTGATTTTTGCTTTCGTATGTTCCAGTTCATTGCTTTGATTTTTAGCTTCATCCACTCTTCTGTTGTTTCCCTGTAAATTGTTCTTTATTTCAGTTAGTGTATTCTTTTTTTCTGACTGGATTTCTTACGCTGTTGAGGTCCTCACTAAGTTCCTTGAGCATCTTTATAACCAGTGTTTTGAACTCTGCATCTGACAGATTGCTTATCTCCATTCGTTTAGGTCTTTTTCTGGAGTTTTGATCTGTTCTTTCATTTGGGCCATATTCTTTGTCTCCTCATTTTGGCAGCCTCCCTGTGCTTGTTTCTCTGTATTAGGTAGAGCTGCTGTGACTCCATGTCTTGGTAGTGTGGCTCAATGTAGTAGGTGTCCTGTAGGGCCCAGTGGCACAGCATTCCCTTTCACCAAAGCTGGGTAGTCGATGTGTGCCCTTTGAGTGGGTTGAGTATACCCTCCACTTCCAGTTGAGCCTTGGTTGCTGTTGACAGATTAGTGGGAGGGATTTACTCAGTCCAGTCAGCTGCAAGGATTGGCTGAGACCACTTACCACCAGCTTATGCCCTCTGTGAATCAGCTCTGCAGGGGCAGGGTGGTGGTGCTCCAAAGTGATCTAGTGGAAGTCCGGTGTTTATGACCACTGTGATGCTGAGGTTCCTTCATTGTACCAATTTGAATATAGTAGTCTTTAATTTTTTCATCCCTTTTCTATTTAAGAAAGAGAGAGAAAACTCAGGTAAGCAGAGATTTCAAACTACTGATGCTAACTCAGAAACACATGTTGTAATTGGATTAGAAATTTATAAAGTACTTTCGTGAGCATTAATGTTGATGTCAAACAGTATCTTCAGACAGACAATACTTTTAACTAAAGTCGTGTTTGCTTCTCTCCAGTTACTTATATCAAATTGCACATCTTGGAGATGATGATGAAGAACCTGAGTTTTCTTCTGCCATGCCTCTGGAAGAAGGAGACACATTCTTCTTTCAACCAAGACCACTCAAAAACCTTGTGCTCGTTGATGAGTTGGACAGCCTCTCTCCCATTTTGTTTTGCCAGGTGTGAGTCTTTCCAGTCACCTCCAGAGTGAGCAGTGCCAGCCAGTTGATTTTGAATCTGAGTGAATTTAAAGTTTCAATTCCAGTTAAATTAAGGGTTAGTCCAGGCACCAGGTTTGTCAGCATGTCTTTGGAATCACCAGAGTTGTAAAGATGAAGCAGCTTAAGATAGAAGTTGGGGGACTACAAACCGTTACATAAATTCTTGGGCTTTTTTGATTGTTTGTTTAATTATTAAAAACTCATGTTTGGTGTAAAAATTGAAACCATACAGTAGGTTAAAAGTAAAAGTCTCATCCCCAGTCTTTTCAACCCCCGCTCCACCAAGGCTACTGCTATTGACAACTTGTGATAGCTTCCAGGTATGTCTCTGCATCTGTAAGCGTATACACATACACATAACAAACAAATGAGTGTTATATTTTTCTTTTTACTGTAAACAGGCTCAGGTACTTCATAGAATTCTGAAATTGACCTTTTTAAGTAGTGTAAGAAGTATAGAAAACCTGTAGTATATGGTTTGTAGTATGTGAACCTATGAACCTGTAGTATATGAACCTATTTTATACTACATACCATATGTTGTATAAAACCTTGTAGTATATGAAAACCTATATTTATGTCATTTTTAACATTCATGTCCTCCTTAAAATCCTCCAGAGATACCTGGGATCAGTCAGTAACAGGCACTATTTAATCACATCCTCCAGGAGGAACCTGAGGTGGCCCTGGGTGGGGATTGCATCCCCTACTACTGATACTCAACTGAGTGGGGATTTTACCTCGCTTCTGTGTCCTGAATTCCCAGGGGTTGCGTGACCATTAGGGATCTCCTACCCTGTCTAGTTGGTCACACCTCCAGTGGGAGAGCAGTTTGCTCATTGGGTGCTAGGGAAACAAATTAGCATTCAAGCACTCTTGTAAAATTGATCATTCTGGAATTAACTCCTTTTGTTGTTTATTTCTGAGAAAGGGTCAGTCCTCGGGGCAATAGAAAATAAATATTTTCTAATATGATTTTATCCCACCTTTCATTGGAATTTGAGGAAATAATAATGTAAATAGTTTGTAGATCAGAATAAAATTAGTAGGAAATTCAGGTATCTGTAGTAGGGCTATAAGCATTTTTTTATACCATGTATCTCTTCAGTAGCCTGGCGAGGCGTCTCGATCCCCTCTCTGAATATCTTTTTAAGTGCATATAGTAAACATGATAGCCAAGATAGCAAAGTACTTTATAAGTCCTGAAAAAGTAATATATGTGCTTCTTTATTAAGGCTTTAAATAATAAGATGGTACCTTTAAAAAGGTGGGCTAAGTTTTTTAAGAGATCTGTGTGAAGGTTGTGTTCAGCTGACAGGCTCACCCATGTTAAAGTAGGGTATTCATAGACAGTAGGGCAGTGCTTCATAGACAACCAAGAGTTCTCATCCAGCTGTCCAGTTTGAGAAAACTACAGATCAAATGACTGACCTCTTTTCACATGTTGACCAACAAATAATTGTTCTGGAAACCAGCAACTAGGTGTATACGATGCCAGCAAGAGACCGTGGCTTCCCCAGTGGATGGGCAGCCAAGTGCAGAGTTACCTGTTAATTGGTTGGCAGCATCATAGGAGCATCTGTAGATAGGGCATCTGTACACATGTACAGTGTAACAGTAGATAATAAATACAATTTTAAGGTGATGATGAGGGAAATATTTGCAGGTATTTATAAACTTTTGCATTGCATAAATAAGATTTTACTGTTGAGAAAGTCATACTGAAAAGATTATAGTTAGTATTTTATTTGGGAGGAAATGCAAAATTTCAGTTGGAGGTTATAAAATGCTTCTGTCACTAACTGTAAAAAAATTCTTTGCTAACTTAACTGGTACATACTTTCATTGACAAAATCCATCTTCCAACTGGTTTGCTTTTGGGAACATTTAGGGTTTTTCCTTCATACCCTCAAGGCCAGTAGCCAGTATGTAATAAGCTTTATAAACTAAAACAGCGTGAAAACTTAGCACAAGTAGACTTACTTTTTTTTCTGCAGATAGCTGATCTTGCAAATGAAGACACTCCACAGCTGTATGTGGCCTGTGGTAGGGGACCCCGATCATCTCTGAGAGTCTTAAGGCATGGACTTGAGGTAAGATTGGAATTTCTAGATCACCTGCAGGATTTGGAGGGAAGCAATGATAAAAGCCTGTGGCTTTACTCTGATGAGATCTAAGATAAATTTAATGATTCTGTGAAAGAAAAATATTGTCTTTCTCCCCTATTTCCATAAAGTTTTGAGTTTAAATGTCCTATTCCTTAACATGTTAGCACACACATATTTTTTTTTTTTTTTAAGATTTTATTTATTTATTTTCAGAGAGAGGAGAAGGGAGGGAGAAAGAGCAATGTATGGTTGCCTCTCACATGGCCCTCATTAGGGACCTGGCCGCAACCCAGGCATGAGCCCCTATTGGGAATCGAACCGGGACCCTCTGGTTCCCAGCCCACGCTCAATCCACTGAGCCACACCAGCTGGGCAGCACACACATATTTTTTAAAAACTGGCAAATGGGGCCCTGGCTGGTATGGCTCAGTGAAAGGTCACCAGTTTGATTCCCTGTCAGGGCACAAGCCTGGGTAGTGGGCCAGGTCCCCAGTTGGGGGTGTGTGAGAGGCAACTCATCCATGTTTCTCTCGCACATGTTTCTCCCTTTCTTTCTCCTTTCCCCCTCTCTAAAAAAATTAAAATCTTTACAAAAAAAAACGAAATTGGCAAATGGAGATAAAAGGAGAGAAACATCTGTACTAGTTCCAGGCTCACTAGCCTTAACATGGACATAAGTGTTCGGACACTTAACTTTTTTTTTTTTTTTTTTTTACTATTTTCTTTTTTTTTTAAGATTTTATTTATTTATTTTTAGAGAGAGGAGAAGAGAGGGAGAAAGCAATGTATGGTTGCCTCTCACATGGCCGTCACGGGGGACCTGGCCCCCAACCCAGGCACGTGCCCCAACTGGGAATCAAACCGGGACCCTTTGGTTCCCAGTCTGCGCTCAATCCACTGAGCTACACCAGCTGGCGGACTCTTAACATTTTTAATTACTGCATATTCTGTGTGTGTATTTTTATATTTTATAAATTTATTCCTTACTACGATGTGCTCTTAAGTCACATCATACTTAATTTTTCTTCCCTTTTCCACTAAAGTAGATGGATCAGAACTTATTTAATGAATGCTTCATGCTGGACATTAAAAATTATCCTCTCGAATCACACCTTATTCTCTTGATGCTACTAGTATTGACCTTTTAGCAAATGCTTTATTTTTAAAAAAAATAAAAAATTAAGATTTAATTTTTATTTATTTATTTTTTTAAGATTTTATTTTTATTTATTTTTAGAGAGAGGGGAAGGGAGGGAGACAGAGAGGGAGAGAAACAGCAATGTATGGTTGCCTCTCACATGGCCCTCACGGGGACCTGGCCTGCAACCTAGGCATGTGCCCTGACTGGGAATCGAACCGGGACCCTTTGGTTCCCAGCCCGCGCTCAATCCACTGAGCTACAACAGCCAGGGCTAATTCTTTTATTTTTCAAAATTTAAACCTTGGTAGCCACATAGCAGAGCATGTGTACATGTGTGCATGTGTGTTTTTTAAAAATTTTTGCATGTTTCATAAATTAAAAAATTCAGATGTTGAAACAGCAGCATTAGGAGCATTCACTGACTAGAGCAAGGTTATGGCATAGTAGAGAAAAGGTTTTTAGAATATGCACCACTTTAAGGGATCTGGAGAAAGCCATGTCCACAAGCCACATAAAGGGAACACTTACTGTCACCACATGGGGAAAAGAGAAAAGTCTTGCACTGCAGGACTCTCAGGGTCTCCCCAGAGTCAGGCCCCACCCAGGAAATCCTCTTGCACTAGCTGTGCAGGGTGCCCCCTGTGGGCATTTCCATGAACTGCGCCAGGAGAGAGCAATGAAAATTTTTCTGTGCAATTTGTTTTCAGAGCTTGGGGTTGGCAAACTGTTGGCTTCGTTGACTGTTTTTGTAGATTTTTATTGTAACACAGCCAGGATGACCTGGTTTTGAATTCTGGCTCTTACAGTTAATAGCTAAACCTTTTTAGGTAATAGCTTAATTAAACTTATGTTTCCTCTTCTGTAAAAATGGGCTTAATGGCACCTGCCTTAAATAATCGAAGTGTGAATTACCTAAGATAATGCATATAAAGCACTTAGCTCAAGGTGTGGCATATAATTGTTCAGTAAATGTTAGCGATTAATATTTCTGTTTAGGGAATTTGACTTTTTTTTTGAATGTGTTAAAAAATTTTTGACTGTCAAAACATTCATTAATCCACCTTGGCTGGTGTGGCTCAGTGGATTGGTGCCAGCATGTGAACCAAAGGGTAGCCAATTTGATTCCCAGTCAGGGCACGTGCCTGGGTTACAGGCCAGGTCTCCAGTAAGGGGTGCATAAGAGGCAACCACACGTTGATGTTTCCCTCTCTTTCTCCCTCCCTTCCCCCTCTCTAAAAAGAAATAAACATTTTTAAAAAATAAAAATACTAGTCCATCAAATTCTTAATGATCCTAACCCAGTTTGGACCAATAATTCTTGATTAGTTATTATTCATTGGATGGTTTCTATTGTGCTTCTGATGAAAGCTACCATTCCTCCAAAAATGCATATATGCATTTACAGAAAGTTTTGTGTACACTATAAGAAATAAAGGACCCAATTAAGCATTATTTTTAGTCTTCTGCTCCTACCACTTTTTTCCAAATCTACAGAAAAAAATTTTTCTTATGCTGTACACCTGAAACTAATACAAAATAATATTGACTGTAAACTACAATTGAAAAATAAAATTTAAAAAATCCTTGTTATATTGTTGAATACTCCTTTGTTTCTCATGTATATTTGAACCTTGTCTGGCTAGAGTATGGCCTCAGTTAAAGAGGGTCGGTGTCAGATACTACATTTGTTACAAAATTTAGCATATCTGATATATACATTTTATTGATGATGGAATCTTTCAGGAGTCCTGTATCACAATCAGGTATTCTTGCTGTTATTGCATTAGTGAACTAAGAGAGGAGTAATGTCTTTCGTGAATATACTTGAGTTCTTTCTACAAAATGTAGTTATGCAGTACAGATATATTAAGCGGTCTAACTTATTGTCTCTAGGTCATTTAAAAATATCGACAAATTTTTTTCATTTTTTTTTAAGATTTATTTTTACTATTATTTATTTTTTTATTTTTACAGAGAGGGGAAGGGAGGGAGACAGAGAGGGAGAGAAACAGCAGTGTATGGTTGCCTTTCACATGGCCCTCACTGGGGACCTGGCCTGCAACCAGGCATGTGCCCTGACTGGGAATCAAACTGGCGACCCTTTGGTTCCCAGCCTGTGCTCAATCCACTGAGTTACACCAGCCAGGCACAAATTTTTTATTTTAGAACAGTTTTGGATTTACAGAAAAATTGCAAGGATAGTATAGAGCAGGGATGTGAAACTCATTTTCACCAGGGGCCACATCAGCCTCATGGTTGTCTTCAAAGGGCCAAAATAATTTTAGGACTATAAATGTAACTACTCCTTAACTGTCAAGGAGTTGAAATTACATTCGGCCCTTTGAAGGCAACCGCGAGGCTGATGTGGCCCTCAGTGAAAATGAGTTCGACACCCCTAGTATAGAGTTCATGTATAACCCATACTTGGTTTTCCTTTCTAGATCATTTTGAGTTCATCTTAGACATTTCGTTAACTTTGTTTGAGAACCTATAGGACATTCAGAGCATTCTTGACTCTGACCTTTAAGAGCATAAAAATCTAGTGGGAACGATAACATTTCTTCAAATTACTTTTTAGAAAAGTTCCCTAGGAGGTGGTCATTGTGATTTCCGTGAGAGCTTATAGAAAGGAAAGATGTCTGCCAGCCAAGAGGCTAAGAAAGATTTTTTTTCCCTAAAAGATGTAGCATTTGAAATGGTCCATAAAGAGAGATGAGATTTGGCTTTTGGGAGCTAGGGAAAGAAAAGGAATGCTAACTCAGATGGTCTGATTCATTTCCACATGCTCTCTTTGAGGGCATAGGGGGTGCAAGCATGGCATGTCCTGAGGAAGCATATAGTTTCGCCTGCAATAACTGCCCTCCCAGGTGTTTCATCTTTTCTCGCTAAAGTCTGTCATGAGTATTGCCAATACTCCCAGCCTCTTTGGTTCCTGTGTCCTGTTTTGACTTGATGGTTACATTCTTTTAATCCAGCACACAGTGTGAGCACTGCCTTCGGGACCGTATTGTCAGGGAGCTCACTTCCGTGCTCACTGGGTCTGTGGTTTATCTCCTCTCCTTCAGGTGTCAGAAATGGCTGTCTCCGAACTACCCGGTAACCCCAATGCTGTCTGGACGGTGCGCCGGCACATCGAAGGTAAGGAGCCCTTGCCCAACAGTCAAAAGGAGGGTCTGGGTGCCACTGATAATAGAAGGCTTGAGAGGCTACATTCATAATGTTTCTGTATCACTTCGTGTAGCACCGCGTACTAGAAACTTTTTCCGGCCAGATACGATGTTTTCAGGTGCTCCCAGTCCGGATGCCTTCACCTACTACTTTTTGTACAAATGGGTGATGTTCAGTACATACACCCTTCGGTATCATCGAGCTTTCATGTGTAATGTTCTTTGACTGTTCACCTGTAAGACACTGGTTCCATCTGTGTAAGAGGTGTGGTGTGAGGGAAAGGTTTTGCTTCATTTTTCTTCAACCTGCTCTCCTATTGTGCTGAAACCACAGTGAAAATGATGGTTATTCTACGTGTTAGGAGATTTGGTAAAGCTTGTTAATTAGTCCTGCTCGATGGATGTAGTTGTGCTTAAGAAAAGTGGAGATTGAATGGAATCAGAATTTTAGAGTGAAGGGAAAGGGGTGGAGGAAAGAGGGAGTCTGAGCTCCTGCATAAAAATGGTCACCTCATCCTAAAATTACGAAAGCTGTGTGAAAATGCATAGTAGTGTAACAGCAGGAAAGTCTTGTGACAACCGAATTTCAGTCTCTTAGAAATAAACCTCAATTCCCATTTTCCCTTTGATTTACTTTGGGCTGTAGGTCATTTCTATTCCAAGACCTCATTTTCCTCTTCTTCCCTTAGGAATGTAGGACTGATGAGTAAGATCATCCTGGCCAGCATACAAAGCTTTTCCAAGAAAACATCTGGATTTATTCCTGATGTTTAGATGTTGTTGTGAGGAACAAATTTAAGGGAGCTGGGAAATGTGTAGGAGGGAAACCTTTTTCTTTTAGCAAGTACATTTTAGTGGATTTTGTTTTCAAGTAGGCACTGGAATCAAGTTTGAGTTAAGAAAAAAAAATTGATGAATAGGAAATTAGTAGATTAATTTTAGCTAAGAGGATAATTAGACAATTGATTTTGAAAGATTTCCCTACTACATGTAACGTCATAAAGAAATTGGTGAGTGTTGATGTTCACCTTTAGCTTGGTGGCTCTCTGACTTAATGGCTCTTTAAAACATTGCCTCGACTGTTTGAATTAAAGAGGTCCTTTGAGATAAAAACCATTGTGATTTCCTCCCCTTGTTTGTTTTACTTAAACTGTTTTAAAATAGGTTTAGATTTGCAGTAACGTTACTGTCATTTTTATTAAGGCAGTAAATCACAGGTCGACTGTCCCATGATAGTTCACCACGGTTATAGAAATTGAAAGCTCTGAATTCCAACCCAGTGCTCGCTTGACTGACCCTGCAGTGGGAGTCTGTGGTTCTTGCTGGTTTGTTAGAATAAGTTCTGTACAGCAGTCTTCTGAGTGCCCACTGTGTGCACAGAGTAATTAAGAAAGGTCCCTACTTTCAGAGCACTTGCTGTCAAGTATACCAAAGCATTGTGTGTTTCGATGTGATGAAAGGCACAAGCATGTTGCCAAGGAGGGAGGGAAAGGGCATGTGTTTGAGAAGCAGGGAAGGCTTTTTGGACAGTGTTTGATAAGGGAGTGCTAAGAAGTATGGTGCATGGTGGAACTTACAGCTGAAAATTTTTCTCCTCTAAACACCAAAATTTAGGCAAAGTCTACATACCGATAAATTTTACTTTCTAGAAACCATAATTTGGGCTATTATCCATAAAAAACAGATCAGGTTCTGTCTGTTCATTCTCTTTCCAGATACCCCAAGTTACTCTTGAGTGAACACCCCACATATCCACACATGCTACAGTCTTCCAGGCAATTACTAATCTTGGCTGGTACTTGGTGATGCACACTACCAATACCAAGCCTTTTTTTCTCTTCCACAGGTGGCTGGTGAAGGTGCTGATCACCACAGGTGTGTACTTACTGCTAGGGTCTACCATGGGGTCTTAGCATTTACCCAGGGAGAGGGATCTACACAAAATATTGAGGCTGCCCTGATGGCATTTTTCAGAGGGTAACTTTGCAGTTGGATGTCCTTGTGCATTATAATAATGCACACCCATCTGCCTGTATATTAAATGGTCTGAGGCAGGAATCAACTTGTCTTATTTTCTCCCACAGAATGTGGAAAATATGACTGATTTCTCTTTAAGCTGAAAGTGTCTGTAGCTAGAAACCTTAGCTTCATACTCTCCCTTGGAGGTTGTGGGGGGGGGTTGTTTGTTTGTTTGTTTTTAGTTTTTATTCATTTTTAGAAAGAGGTAGGGGAGGGAGGGAGAGAAACAACAATGTGTGGTTGCCTCTAGAGCACCCCTGCTGGGGACCTGGCCCACAACCCAGGCATGTGTCCTGACTGGGAATCAAATTGATGACCCTTTGGTTCACAGGCTGGTGATGAATCCACTAAGCCACGTCAGCTAGGGCCCTCTCCCTTGGAGTTTTGTGCGTTCCAGGCATACTAACTTAAAGATCGGATCCTAGAGAAAACCCCCACCCCTTTTTTGAGTATAATATGAGGCAAGGCAAGCACTGAGTAGTCTGGGTATAAAATGAGAATGCGGGCTTAAATCCTGCGGATGGTCACTGACTTTGGCCTTTCGAGTGGGCTGCTTATTGAGCCTCAGACACTAAAGCAGGAGGGAGAAGAAGAAAGCATCCTCTCTGTTGGGGTGCTTGAGCAGTGCTCAGACAGGTAGAAGTCCTATGTAACTGAGCAAAGATGCATTCTCATACCCTAACAAAGTCTTCACTGATATATGAACTGATATTTCATACGGAGCTTGTAGCCCCTGGATAAAGGCAATCTGGATATTTATAGTTTGTAGTCCTTTACTTGACTGGAGCTTGATTTTCTTCTGAATTCCAACTTTTAACCTATAACTTCCTTAAGATACAGGAGCTACTAATCTGCTGCAGGTCCTCCTTGCCGTAAAATAGAAAAGGTAGAGGTTACAGTGTGCTTAGTATTAACAGGGTAATGGATATTTTGAGGAAATCTGTGATGTTATGCAGCTTTCAGGTTTTAGTCCTTGCTCTTCTGCTTGTTGAATTGCCCTATTTAAGTCCACTGAACAACTCTTCATTTTATATCTGACTAGTGGGGCCTTGGGTCGAAGGGAAGATAAAGGACCCAGGTAGTCCTTCTCCCTCACCCCCACCCCCACCCCACCCTCTTGTGTGTAAGTCAAAAGTTGTATGGTCTCTTCTTTGGAAGCCCCCTTTTCCTCACCACCAAAGGAAGAGACAGGAAATCCCGGCTAGTTACAGCCCTTTTTGGTTGGGCTTTAATTTGCTCTGGCTCAACTTTTAAGGTATTAGGTTTCAGTAATGAGAACATGGGAAAGTATACAATATTCATATAATGTAAAAATTAAGCAATTCCTGTTATTTTTACACACCAGAAGTTTCCAGTTCAAAAATTGAGAGCTGGCATAAAGCTTCCAGGTTTGGCGTCGTGTGGGGAAGGACTGTGCTTTTGTTGTGCACTGTAAAGACGGCTGTTTCAGGGACAGCGTGTTACTGCTCAGACTGGGAATGTGAACGGTGCTGTCTGTCTTACAACTCCGTTTTGTAAGGTGTCCCCATAGCATTTGATACATGTTCATAACAGTAATCTAAAGTGAAGTATCTGCTTGTCCCGTTAACTCCTTATGATCTGGAAATTGAATCCTTAGTCTGGTTCCTTGGATAGCCATTAGATTACGCCCATTGGGAAAGGTCCTTGCCTTTCAGCCATCCAGTCAGTAACACATGTATTACCAACAAGCAGAACAGTACTAATCCTTACTATGTGTGAAGCAGTTTCATAAATCACATTTATTTCTATATATCTCTGTTTAAAAGTGCTGATTGCAACCCACCACATTGATTTTATGTCCTGCTAGTGGGTCAGGACACAACTACTATAGGCTACGGCAATGTACCTCTTCACTGGGTCCTCTCTTTTTTAATAAAGAACACCAATTCTGCTGACTTAATCCAGTACGTTTTTTAAAGATGTTGTTTATTTTCAGAGAGAGAAAGGGAGAGAAACATCACTGTGTAGTTGCCTCTCGCGCACCCCAGACTAGGGACCTGGTCCACAACCCAGGCATGTGTCCTGACTGAGAATTGAACTGGTGACCCTTTGTTTTATAGGCAGGTGCTCAGTCCATTGAGCCACACCACCCAGGGCTAGTCCAGTCATCTTAGCTCAGCTGAGGCGCTTTGAGATTGTTCACAACCCACTGTATCCTTGCTTACAGGTGGGGTGGATCAGGCTCTAGTCATTTAGCTCTGACAAAGGCTCTGCTCAGGCAGGCAGCTGCTTCTGTTAAGTGTCAGGTAACCACTCCCTATTCAGTACCTTGTTTACCTGTCGTTCTGTCCCTGTTTACCTGGTGTCTGTGAGGGACGGGGGAATTTGATACAGAAAATTCAAATGTAAAGTAGGAAAAGCTCTTACAAATAAATGTTCCTTCATTTAGTGTTTTTCAAACTTTATGCCGAACATTGTGCCAGATGTGGAAGACACAAAAGCTGTTTTATGTTGTAGGATGGAATGTATGGGAAATCGATGGCCTTTAACTGTGGGATCTGCATGAGAAACTTTTGAGTTTGCCTGTATACCTCAGGTCCTCTGACTTCCTTGAGAAACTCATTAGTGTTTGTTTATCCAATTACATTTAATTAAATGAAAGCCAATCCTGATAGGCTTGCTCATGACTACTGAATAGTTGTATTTTAAATAGTGAAAAACTAGAGAGGTCAAGAACTGACAATATAAACAATTTCCCCTCCCTACTTCCTGGTTATCTTGTGTTCTAGAGAGGTCAAGGACTGACAATATAAACAGTTTCCCCTCCCTACTTCCTGGTTTTCTAGTGTACTTATGTCATTTCTATTGGGACATCCGAGGACTCTCAGTTTCCAACCCTAGAGTGACTTAGGCTTATGGAGGCTTCAGTAATCTGTTTCATTTATTACGTCTTGTGTTCCCACATAAGCTTCATTTGGAAGAAGCTTGTGATTGGCATCTGGACAAATAAGTTTAGTTCCAGTGTATATTAATATTATACTATTCAAATTTTCTTCATGGTGCTTGCTGATTGCCTTGCTTTGTTCTCTTGCATTTTTCCAGCTAATGTCTCAAGAAAATACTAGTTTTCAGAGGTATTTGATGTGGGCATATCTACTCACTGTATTTAGGCATTTAAGGAAATGAAGTATATTTGTAGGCTCTTAATGACCCTCACTTACCTTTTGGACCATCCCCTGCTGCTTATCACATGACTGTGTGATGACCACACATAGAAGTGCCTTGGAAGGTTTCTGAAGAGAAAACTTAGCGTGTCTCATTTGGCTTTGTAACTAGAGACTTACTAGCTAACCGACTCCTTTCTTTGTCCTTTTTCAGATGAGTTCGATGCCTACATCATTGTGTCTTTCGTGAATGCCACACTTGTACTGTCTATCGGAGAGACTGTGGAAGAAGTGACTGACTCTGGGTTCCTGGGCACCACTCCAACCTTGTCCTGCTCCTTGTTAGGAGATGACGCCTTGGTGCAGGTGAGGATTCTCAGAGAGCTGCTCACCTACGCAACTTACTTGGTTCTTTCTTTGCCCTTATTATGTAGGCTTCTGTGTTCACCTTAATGAGCTTTAAACTTCTTTAAAGTTGACCTTACCTGGGGCCTAGTAACTCTTTTGTCATTGACCCAACTAGTGCTTCAAATGTCGTGGCTCCAGATCTGACAGCATAGACAGATCTGATAAGTGTGAGGGTCAGTGCTGCGCAATGTGTCAGATTGCTAAAGGTAGGTTTCCTTGTGTTACTCCAGGTGTATCCTGATGGCATTCGGCACATACGCGCAGACAAGAGAGTCAACGAATGGAAGACTCCTGGAAAGAAAACAATTGTGAAATGTGCAGTGAACCAGCGACAAGTAGTGATTGCCCTGACAGGAGGAGAGCTGGTGTATTTTGAGATGGATCCTGTAGGTTATTTTATCATTTACTATGGGACTTGTGTGGGGTCCAGAGGTAAAGATGGGAGCTGTAGTCCAGCTATCTAGATTATATTCACAAGAAAGAGAATTGAGGCAGGAGAGTGTCTACAAGCCAATTTGAAACTTTATCGGGGTGGGGGGGTAGGAAGTAGGTATGTTAATGTCTTAATTTGAATTGGAGTTATGAAATCCCATTTTATCAGTGAAACACTTGCTTCTCCTGCCCGTCACACTCTACTTTTCCACCACATATCTGCCATAGGATTAATTTCTGAAATCTGAATCCATTTCATAAATTTTCTACACTTTTTTAAATGGAAGGATGTTGGGTATACTTAATTATGCTCTCAGGAAGCTTGTGGATATGGCCAGGTTAGACTCTAATTGTACCTGTGACTGAGATTTCTTTGTTTTTTGTTTTTTTTTAAAGATTTTATTTACTTTTATTTTTTAGAGAGAGGGGAAGGAGAAAGAGAGGGAGAGAAACAGCAATGTGTGGTTGCTCTCACATGGCCCTCACTGGGGACCCGGCCTGCAACCCAGGCATGTGCCCTGACTGGGAATCAAACCGAGACCGCTTGGTTTCCAGCCCGCGCTCAATCCACTGAGCTACACCAGCCAGGCAGATTTCTTTGTTTTTAACTTCCATATTTGAATTCTCTTTCACCCAAAGTATTCTCATGAACAGATAAACAGTTTTATATATTTCCATTTCCTGAGAGCTAGTTTGGCTTAGAAGTTTTGTGGCGCATTGTACTTATCAAAGTTCTCTTGATTCTGTTGTTAATAATTTTGCTTCCCATTAGCCTGTAGAGAATCTCAAGTAGAGAAATTCTTGGTCATTGATTATAGTAAGGAATGAGAGGAAGCAAAAAGGAACTTAAAGCCCCCCTTCTTTCCCTGGGCCCACTGTTTGGGTGTGAGTTAGAGAGGTTTGTGACCTCTCTTGTCTTTGCTCCTGTAGTCAGGACAGCTGAACGAGTACACAGAGCGGAAGGAGATGTCAGCAGACGTGGTGTGTATGAGTCTGGCCAATGTGCCTCCTGGAGAGCAGCGGTCTCGCTTCCTGGCTGTGGGACTGGTAGACAACACTGTCAGAATCATCTCCCTGGACCCCTCAGTGAGTGTCACCCTCCACTTCAAAGAACTTCCCGTTGGAACCGGAGTACCTGGCCCACTTCTGATGTCTGTCTCTGAGATCAGCTGGACTGGGCCCTGAAATCTACACCTGCTGCTTCTGGATGCTGTAGCAGCACATTTCAGGAGTCTTCTTCAGTGCTTTAAAGATGCTGGTCTGAGACTTCTAAACACTTCGTTGGCTTAAGCCTTGACTCTCTAATGGTTTTTTAAAAATTCCAAGACTGTCTTTGTAGGAAAGGACTTGGACTGGCTCCAGGGCCTTAGATGACTTTTAAGAAGGAAGTGCCCTTTGCTTATATACTTTACCCCATTATCCACTTTGACAAAAAAAAGAAAGCATGATCCTCTGCAGAGCTTATTTTTAGATTCAGTTTAGCTAGTAACCCACTACTCATTTAGAACTCAATTCCTCGAGTTTTCCCTGTGCATAAGAAAGTTGTTCTTTATTCCTAGAATTAGATTTCTCTGGGTAGGTTTTTTTCCCAAATTAGGCATTTTTTATATTTTATTCTTTTCTCTTTTCTCCCTTAGGACTGTTTGCAACCTCTGAGCATGCAGGCTCTCCCAGCCCAGCCCGAATCCTTGTGTATTGTGGAAATGGGTGGGACTGAGAAGCAGGATGAGCTGGGTGAGAGGGGCTCTATTGGCTTCCTGTACTTGAATATTGGGCTACAGGTAAGAAATCCACAGAGGCACATTATTGGTGTCAGGTCTTCTTTAGGTTTCATGCTGCTCTGTGTTCCTCATTTTTCAGCTCTAATTAGAACAATAAGGATTAGAAAAAAGTATTTTCATAAAGAGTTTTTGATAAAAATGCACTGCCTTCACTACTCTGGGTCAGGACTAGGTGAAGTCCTCAAGAGTTACCTTAGTTCTCAAAATATGCAGCTTTGAAACTAATAACCTCACAGTTCCTAGTGGGCTCCATTAACAAACAATCAAGGACCTCTAGTGTTCTCTGTTATCTAAGCAGCTGAGCTCTTCATGGCATGAAAAGCAGGAACGTAAGGATCAGATAGTTTCAGGGATTTTGACTATATACATTTTATTTTCTTTAACGATTATTTACTCAAAACACATAATCTAGCCCAGGGACTTTTTGCTTTTTCACTTTACTTCCTAATTTAGACATTGTCAGACGTGGCACAAAGTTAGAAAGACTAATGTCATTGATCTCTGATATCCATCACCAGTTTTAGCAGTTACCAACTTGGGCTCTTGTTTTATCTATCCCCCCCTCTTTCTCCTGGAGTATTTAAAGCAAATCCAATAGTAATTCTTTAACATTATCTATTGCCTTGTCCTTGTTCCAACTTTTTTTGTCCCCCAAAATGCCTTTATATTTGATTCTGCTCAGGATCTACATGAAGATGTGTAAAGTTTGCATATGCTTGATGTATATTTGTTTCTTTCTTTTTATTTTTTTACTGTTGTTCACCTACAGTTGTCTGCATTTACCCCCCAACCCCAGGCAAACCCACCTCCCTCCCTTGCTTCCCCCCTCCCCCTTGGTTTTGTCCATGTGTCCTTTATAGCAGTTCCTGAATACCCTTGTTTCCATTATCCCCTTCCCCCTCCCCTCTGGTTACTGCCAGATTGTTCTAAATTTCAATGTCTCTGGTTATAATTTGTTTCTCTGGTTGTATTTTGCTTGATTAGCTCACAAGCATCTTGGCTGTGGCTGATCTGAGTTCCCCGGTAGCTGATCTGGCCTCGGTGCCTTCTCTCATGAGTCCTTATATAAAACCCCTTAACATTTCATATAGTAAAGGCTACGTGATGATGTACTCCTTGAACTTGACCTTATCTGAGAAGCACTTTCTCTGCCCTTCCATTCTAAATGACAGTTTTGCTGGATAGGTTATTCTTGGTTGTAGGTCCTTGCTTTTCATGATTTGAAATATTTTTCTCCAGCCCCTTCTTGCTTGGAAGGTCTCCTTTGAGAAATCTGCTGACCGTCTTATGGGAATTCCTTTGTAGGTAACTGTCTCCTTTTCTCTTGCTGCTTATAAGATTCTTTCCTTATTCTTGATCTTGGGTAATGTTATTATGATGTGCCTTGGTGTGTTCCTCTTTGGGTCCCGCTTCTTTGGGGTTCTCTGAGCTTCTTGGACTTCAGGAAGCCTATTTCCTTTGCCAGATTTGGGAAGTTCTCGTTCATTATCTGTTCAAAAATATGTTCAATTTCTTGGTGTTCCTCTTGTCCTTCTGGCAGCCCTACAATCCAGATGTTGGGTCGTTTACAAATGTCTCTGAGGTTCCTGAGTCCCTCCTCAGTTTTTTGAATTCTTGTTTCTTCCTTCTGGTCCACCCCATTGGTTTGAGTCCCAGCTTCCTTTTTTTCCCTATTGGTTCCCTGTAAATCTTCCTCCATTATCTTTATCGTATTCTTCATTTGTTCAATTATTTGCGTCCACCTTTCTTCCAGTTTTGTGAGCATCCTGATTACCAGTGTTTTAAACTGGGCATCTGTTAA